>VMDO01021977.1:0-34377 GCA_007922755.1 Pedetes capensis | reverse complement strand
CATGCTCTGTGTTTCTCAAGCTTAAAGAAGTGAAGAAAAAATTCAAGCCTCGAGTGGCAGTAGTGAAAGATTCTACAGGGAAAATATTAAATGATGCAGGAAACATCAAAAGAAGATGGGAAGAATACACAGAGTCATTATACAAGAAAGAATTGGTAGATGACCAACCATTCCAAGAGGTTGCATATGAAGAGGAACCTATGGTGTTGAAAGACAAAGTGGAAGCTGCCTTGAAAGAACTGGCAAAACACAAGCCTCCAGGAATTGATGGGATACCAATAGAGATATTTCAACAAACAGATGCAGCACTGGAGGTGTTAACATGTTTGTGCCAATAGGTTTGGAAAATAGCTACCCGGCCAACTGACTGGAAGAGATCCATATTTGTGCCTATTCCCAAAAAAGGGGACCCAATTGAATGTGAAAACTATTTGGACAATATCATTAATATCAAACACAAGCAAAATTCTATTAAAGATCATTCAGAAATGACTGCAGCAGTATATAGACAGGGAATTCCTGGAAAATCAAGCAGGATTCAGAAGAGGGCAGGGAACCAGGGACATCATTGCAGATGTCAGGTGGATATTAGCTGAAAGCAGAGAATATCAGAAAGATGTCTATCTATGTTTTATTGACTATGCAAAGGCATTTGATTGTGTGGATCATAATAAATTATGGATAACACTTCAGAAAATGGGAATACCAGAACACATAATTGTGCTCATGAGAAATCTGTACATGAACCAGGAGGCAGTTGTTCGAATAGAACAAGGAAATGCTGCGTGGTTTAAAGTTGAGAAAGGTGTGCGTCAGGGCTGTGTACTTTCACCCTATCTCTTCAATTTACACGCTGAGCAAATAATCCAAGAAGCTGGACTTTATGAGGAAGAACGTGGCATCAAGATTGGAGGAAGACTCATTAACAATCTGTGTTATGCAGATGACACAACTCTGCTTGCTGAAAGTGAAGAGGATTTAAAACATTTACTGATGAAGATCAAAGATCATAGCTTTCAATATGGGTTACGACTAAACATCAACAAAACAAAAATCCTTACGACTAGGTCAGTACACAACTTCACAGTAAATGGAGAAAAGACTGAGGTTGTCCAAGATTTTGCTTTGCTTGCCTCTATAATCAACACCCATGGAAGCAGCAGTCAAGAAATCAAAAGATGCATTTCTCTAGGAAAAGCTATGGCAAAAGATCTCTTTAGAGTATTGAAAAGCAAAGATGTCACATTGAAGACGAAAGTGTGCTGACTCATGCCATGGTATTTTCAGTCGTATCATATGTTTGTGAAAGCTGGACATTGAACAAGAGAGAAAGGAGAAGAATTGATGCTTTTGAATTGTGATGGAGACGTCTATTGAACATACCATGGACTTCCAAAAGAACCAACAAATCTGTCCTAGAAGAAGTGCAACCAGAGTACTCCTTGGAAGCAAGAATGGCCAGACTGCGTCTTACATATTTTGGACATGTAGTCAGGAGAGATCAATCCCTGGAGAAGGACATCATGTTTGGGAGAGTGGCAGGTCAATGCAAAAGAGGAAAACCCTCCACTACATGGATTGACACAGTGACTGCTACAATGGGCTTAAACATAAATAAGATAGTTTGCCTGGCATAGAATTGGCAAGTGTTTCGATCTGCTGTACATAGGGTCACTATGAGTTGGACTCAACTCGACGGCACCTAACAACAACAACAACAACAACTATATATATATACACATTCACACATAACTAAATACATACCCACATGATCACACACACACACACAATTAGAAATACAAAGTGTTTCCTTGCCAGGAAACTTGATACTAGATTAAAGTGTGTTTAACCAGCAAATAGCAGATTGTGAGAGATTTGTTTAGCACAATCCAACTTCAGGAAAAAAATTTTGTATGTAAATTGGGGTTTCCAGAAAATGGAGAAGATGTTAATACTGTTACTTAAGAGGAATCCAAGAGGAAGGGTTGAGAAGTGGTTCCTAGTAAGGAAATAGTCTATTCAGAGCAAGAAAAATAGAGAAGTAGCAGGTGAGAGCACAGCTATCTGGACTGTTAGAGCCTCAGTGCTGATGGCTGATTCACTGAGCTGTGCCCTCACAGGGTTTGCTCCAGGGCATTTGCACCCTTGGCCATTCATTTCCAGGGCTCTCTCTGGACCAGGCATCTAGAAGAGCAGCATTTGCTTCCCTCTCACCATACAAAGCTTGCCTTTCTATCTAGGTCAGTTTGCTCAATTTCCCAGTGCCCTCAGGATTGCGTGAAATGACAATTCCTGGACATTTAAAGTCTTGTGCTGAGTCACTGCTTAAGAACTTTACTGCAAAGGAGCCTGAGTCTCCACTCACTAAACAAAAGGCTGCAGGCACTACTGCCCTAACACCAGGTTCAAAGTAGACAGAAGTTGATTCTGAGGATGCTCAGTGCTTTCGTGGGGGAGAGAATCCTAGTTATCTGATGCATGAGGCCCCATGCTGGACCTGGTGCATCCCTTTCTCCACATGCTTTTTCCCTGGGAGTCACAGGCTGCAGAGACCTCCATCTTGGGGGTGTCCCTGGTCTCCTCAGCTTCTGCTTGGCCTTCCAGGAAGGCAGAACTCCTACTTCCCTACCCATACACATCTCTGTCCTGGAAATAGTCAGAACAAATAATGTGTGGGACTGGTGTGGACCACTGCACTTGCTGTCAGCTCTCTGAAGAAACAGCAGGGATCCACATAAAATATGGTTTAGCAATCACACATACTAAGCCAATAGAGCCCTGAGGAAGCCAGCCCTCCTCATTTAGGAAATTGTGCGGCTGAGGCATACTCAGCATAATTCCATTGGTTTAACAAATTGATGATGTACAAAGAGAGCCCTTGATCCACTTAAACAGCAAGACTTCATACAAACATAAGCAAATTACAAATTGTTTCATCTAGTTAGCAATAGTGAGCCTTCCAAATGAGCTTATTTACTTAACATTCATTTATCAAAAATATGGGGGATGAGATTCAGCCCAGTTGGTAGAGTGTTGCTCTTCACTTTCTGAAGATCCAAGTTCCATCCCCAGCACCGCAAAAATGGGAGAAGAATGTGGCAGTGCACTCACCTAAAACAATCATGAAGCAATCAGCCATCGAAAACCCTATGAGGGTCACTATGAGGCGGACCTGACCTGATGGCACCTACTAACAACAATGAAAAATATAGTGATAGCTTGCTATGTGGAAGGCCTCTAGGCAAGTGGGGAATACTGATATAAACTAGGAGGCAATGAATATTTATTTTGCTGCTCAAAATGCTGGGTGATTTCCCAATCTTTGCACATAATTTTATAATAATTTTGTGAGACAGGTGTGCCAAAGACTGGTACTTATCCCTCCATGTCCATTCATAGCCTTCTTTTGGTAATGAAACTTTCCCAGCTCTGCACATTAGCAGTGTATATATATCTTGCAGAAGATGTATGTGGGGAAAAGAGAACTGTAAGTAGAGAGCAGCATGAGCTGGGGACAAAGAACAGGAGAGGACTAGATGCTGTCCCTCAGTGCGGCTAGAATGTGACTTTCACCATGAAAGCACGAGGGTGGCAATGGCAGGTGAGTGGTCTCCAATTAGGGAAGGCCTATAGTGACGAGTCAAAGGGCTCAGGCTTCAAGTGTAGGGTAAGGTGGAGGGCTGCCTGTAGAGTTCTGAATAAAGTGGTGGAAAATCAGAGATTCAGAATCAGTGAGCGTTGACCAAGCCATGGCTGTGCTCCACGCACTGGCCAGAGATGAATGTATCAGTAATACGGACACCAGAGTGGAGGTGGACAGACTAGAAACCAGAAGGTCAGTGTAGGGGCTAAGCAGGGAAGCAGCAGCAGAACAGAAGGGTGGAGACAGATGTAAGAGAGGTTGTGAGGGCAGGACTGACAGCACTTGGCAGCCTACGGGGTGTGGGAGGCAGAGGGAGAGAGGAGCCCAAGGCAGCTTAGAAGTTTGTTTCGTCTAGCTTGAAGGGAGGAAAATTACTTAGATATTCTGACCAGTTTTTTTTTCTCAATAACACAGTGAACAAGAAGTTCTACAATAAGCTATAAAGACTCCCCTTTTAAGGAATAGCTTACACTTTGATAAGTAAAAGAGGCATGTCAAGGCACATTCTGTTTCTCTGAGGATGGAAGTGTTGGTGGAAAATTAGGACTGATGGTCCTCCAACCTTATACCTTGGAAGACCAGAATTCATGCTTTATCTCAGCATTGTCCTGGCAGAGAACATCAGCAGTGTTATCAGAGCCCTGATGCATGGTCTGATTGATTTTTTTTTTAACTGTTAGATACCTTTTTCATTTGTAAATTTATCCCAACTTGAAAATACCCCGGGGAGTCTCAGGAATCTCAGCAATCAGTGAATGAGGTATTTCCTAATAACTACAGCCTTCACACACATCCTCTCTGATTCCTTCTCACAATGGGGGTAATATGACAAGTTAATAATTATGTCTGGCTTTGTCTTTCTTTGCCTTTCCCTCTTGTATCTTTAATTGCCTGTATCACAGGACAGAGCTAGGTCTCAGAGAAGTGTTAAACTCTGACAGTAAAGCGAAATCAGAGATAAAGGCAAATGCGTAGTTTATCAGTTAATCATATTCTAACATAAGCTAGTAAATGAAGAATTTTAGGCTCAAGGAGCCAAATGCTCTGCATTCCTGAGAAATCCCTATCAGTTTCTCATTCTGGTGAGTATTTTCACATTGCTCTTTGCTCCAACAAGCCAAGTGGGTATAATTTTTTTTTTGAATGCTGATTTATCACTAAAAGATTTTAATTAAGAAACTGAAGGAAAACATTTTATCTTATGTTTTTTTTTTTTTTTTTTTTTTTTGGTCATACTAAGGGGTTGAAGCTATTGAAAACCCTATGAATAGCAGAGAAGCATGACAATGGTGTTTCGTCTGTTGTACATAGTGTTGCTGAGTCGGACACCAACTCAACGGCACCTAACAACAACAACAAGGGGGTTGAACCCTGTGCTTCACACATGCTCAGCAAGTGTTCTACCACTGATCTGCCCCCCAAGCGCCCGGGCCTTTTCTTTTTCATTTTTTATTTTGAGATAAGGTCTCACAAATTTGCCCAGGCTGCCTCTGGCCTTCAACTTGTGATCCTCCTGCCTCAGCCTCCCAAGTAGCTGGGATTACAGGTGTGCACCATGGCATCTGGCTCGGTGTATTTTTTAAAACATTCATCCATAAAGAAAGAGACAATTGTCATTTTCTGAGGGAGACACATTCTCCGAGAGATAAGGTCAGGCTAAGTTCATCTGTTTCATTTCTTGCCCTTTAACAGGTCCTATGCTGCCACCGTTGTGTTGTTCGGGTTCAGAAAACTTATTCAATAGTGCTGGAATATCCTCATGAAACAGCCTGGCTCATATTCATGCATTGGCAGCCAAACCCAGGACCCTTCCACCTCTCTGCACCTCACTGTCCAGTCTCTAGAAGCTTTCATCTGCTCAAATAGGTACCCACCCACCTCAGCACAGGCTTCCATGGAGCTGACTCTGGCTGATTTTCATCCTCTCTCATTCTTCCTTCGCCATGCTACTTTGGACCCTCATGTCTAAGGCATGGTCACTCTGGAGCTTGGTTCCTCTTTCCTTAGCAAGGGCTAGCAGAGCTGTCAGCATCTGTGTGGGTGGAGGTGAGAAAGGTGTTAGTGTGGCAAGCATCTAGCTTCTTTTGGGGGCCTCTTTATTCACTTAACAATAATTATTTTTACAGAAACTGTTTAACAGGCACTGCTCTTGGGGGACACAAAGATGAATTCAAAATAGACTTACCTTCAAAGATCTCCTAGACCATGGGGGAGACTGACAGAAACATGAGTACAACCCAAGGTGAAAGGGTAGTATCTTAGTCCATTTTCTATTGCTATAATAAAATACCACAAATTGGAAAGTTTATAAGGAAAAGAAGTTTCATTGGCTCATGATCTTGGAGGCTGGAAAGTCCAAGGGCATGGAGATAGCATCTGGGGAGGGCTTTTACACTGCCTTATCTAATGTTGGAAAAGTAGAAAAGAGGCAGGGCCAGTGAGCATGTGTGGAGGACACAAAGCACAAGGAACAGACTTGGACTTGGGCAGACTTGCTTGATTATAATGATTCATCCATTAATGAGAGTTCCACCCTCCAGACCCAATCACCTTCCATCAGGCCCTCCTTCTAGCTGTGCTGCGCTGGGGAGTAAGCTTCTAATACAAGAATTTGGGGGACACATCTAAGCCACAGCAGGTAGCAATGAAAGAAGGTCCAGGGAATGATGGAAGAGTGGCAAAGGGCAACTTTGAATGTGGCTTCCTCCAGGCCACATTCAGTGGTATTTCCAAGTAGCCATTCTATACATAGTAGTCAACAATAGTGATAAATCCCCTTCTGTTTGCTATTTTAATGAAAAACTTTCACATTTTCAAGTATTTCAAGCACGAACCAAAAACACTGATAATAATAGAGTGGACAGGGTTTCAAGTGTTGGCTTTGTGTATGAGTTGAGAGCAGATGCTGGAACTAAGCTGCCTGGATTTGAGTCCCAAGCTGACCTCTCATCAATGTGTGAAGCTGGCCGACATGCTGCTCCACCTCGCACCTCTACTTCTGCCTCTGTAAAATAGGGGCAGTAAATGCTCACCTCCTGAGGGTGCTCTGGGGAGTAAATGAGTTACTGTTCATAAGGCCTTTAGGACAGTGGCTGGCACACAGCCGGGAAAGGAAGAGTTACTTTTTATACTTGCCAGTGCATAACAGCATAGTTCTGTAGTCAAAGTGCTACAGTGGGGGTCCCAGATAGCCCTACATCATGTAAAAGTACAATCCTTTTTTTAAATTTATCATTTTTAAAATTATTTTACTTTTTTTTTTTCACATTACTGGTAGTTTGAACCCAGGGTCTTGCACATGCTAGGCAACTGCTCTGCCATTGAGCTGTACTCCCAGGCCTTTTTCACTTTTGTCTTGAGACAGGGTCTTGCTAAGTTGCACAGGTTGCTTCTGGCCTCAAACCTATGATCTTCCTGCCTCAGCCCCTTGAGTGGCTGGAATTATAGAGGTAAACCACGGTGCCCAGCAATCATAACTGCTGCACAGGCTCAGAAGACCCTGGTGCTTGGTTAATGCTCTGCTGCTGCTGCTGTCTTGAGAGTGCCAATGGATTTTGAACAAGAAAAAGAGAGCAGAGTTAGGGAGAGAGCCCCTGCTGGCTCATGAGCTGGGTGACCAACCTCCCAGTTTACCTGGACTGTCCTGGGTTAGCACTGGAAGTCCCCATGACTTGGGAAACCTGTCAGTCCCTGGACAAGATGGAAAAGGTGGTCATGGAGCTTGGCAGGTTTGTTCATGATCACCCAAGTCACCAGGAAGGAGTGACATGGCATCTGACTGTCTTGGAACGATCCCTGGACAGGAGTCAGGACAGGAGTCAGGAATCTCAGCTCTGTTCCTCATCAGCCTTGTAATTCTGGAAAAGGTGTGTCTCTAGCTTCTGTGCTGACCACATTTTCTTTTTCTCTGCATTCACGGTGTCCTGGCATTTAGGGCCTATCCTAGGGAGAATACCTTATTTCTAGAAACAGCAAATGCCTGTCCTCAGAGCATGCCTTTGATGTCCAAATCCCACACCTCCAACCATCTCTTTTAGCAAACTCACACACCAAATCAACATTTCCCCTGCCTTAAACCACCCAGCACCAGATACTAAACCAGGGAGCACCCCAAAGTGCAGAGCCTGCTGAAATTATTCAAACTCCCCTGTCCCAAATTTACTCAGCACACATGCTGTGCCTGACTTGTACATGTTCCTGAGACCCCTAATAAAGACTCTTGGTGACAATGTACCTCCCAGCCATCCCCGCTGCCTCCTGACCAACCCCAGTGCTTCCCTGCATGAGTGTGCCACACTTCTTTTTCCTAGGGATCGTGAGTATAAACTTCTTCCTTCATAACAATCATTGCCATGTCTCACCATGCCAGATTAAAATAAATCTCAGGTACATTTTAACACACTCCCTTTCCTTATCAAACCTCCCTGCCACACATGGTTGTTGCAAAAGACTAATGAGATAATTTCTATAAAAATTCTTTAGGAGCTTTGAAGTATAATTGAGATATATATATATATATATATATATATATATATATATATATATACACATACATATATATATGACTATATATATGTATATATATATATATATATATATATGTCATTGAGTCACATCCAACTCATAGTGACCCTCATAGGCTTTTCCATGGCTGACTGTTTCAAGATTGTTTCAAGAGTGGGCTGCTATGCCCTTCTTCTATTTTTGTGATGCCCAGGATCAAACCCAGGGCCTCAGAGAGCTCAAAGCAGTAATCTACCAACTGAGCTAAACCCCAGCCCATAGATATATTTATTTATTTGTGTGTGTGTGTGTGTGTGTGTGTGTGTGTGTGTGTGTGTGTGTGCGCGCGCGCGCGCCCATGCACGTTGGGGGATTGAACCCAGGGCCTCACACTTTGCAAGCGCTTTATCACTGGGCTGCACCCTCAGCTCCTTTTTCACTTTTTTTCTTGAGGTAGGGTGTCCCTAAGTGATGAAGGCTGTCTCTAGCCTCAAACTTTCAATCCTCCTTCCTCTGCCTCCTGAGTTTCTGGGGTTACAGGCATGTGCCACCACCCCAGGCTGAAGTATATTCTTATTGTCATTCTTCTCTGGACCATTTAGGTCTGGAAATACTGAAAAACTCTAAAGGGCCCTGCGGAGGATGCAGGAAGGCCATTTCCTGGAGGCTGCCCCGGGTCCTTGACGCAGCCTCTCTGCTGTGAGTGATCTCCCTGCCAGGCAGTGGCAGCCAAGGCCCATTTGGACAGCAGCCTCCTGGACTCCTGGTCTGGCCGCCTCCTTCCCAGCTCGCACCAACTTTTCCTTTCACTGGGGGAACAAACACATTTGGAGTTTGGAGGAATGAAGCCTCTCTATAAAATGCATGTCTGACGGACAAAGCTTCCCATTCCTTGCAAGAGCATGCACACCACAGAGCAGGGCTTCCAGCGTGTTCCTCCAAGAAAAACACATGCGAACTGTTAAAGCCAGAGGCAAGCACGCTGGGCGGGGCCCTCCTCGTAAAAGCAGAAGCCTGCGTCTTCTCTTCTAAATCACTT
The DNA here is from genome assembly GCA_007922755.1 of Pedetes capensis. Taxonomy (NCBI): domain Eukaryota; kingdom Metazoa; phylum Chordata; class Mammalia; order Rodentia; family Pedetidae; genus Pedetes; species Pedetes capensis. The sequence continues at coordinate 25,192 of VMDO01021977.1, read as the reverse complement.
CCTGGAAACTGTCCTTTTCTTTTCCAACCCATGGCTTTTTTTCTCCCCCTCTGGTTTACCTCAGAGCTGGGTGGTTCACATCCACCTAGTAGCACAAAAGCCATGTGTGACCTGTGACCACCTCCCAGGCACCCAGGCTATGAAATAAGATCCTGAGCAGGCCAGGAGCAGTTTATGTGGTTCTGTGAGGGCTAAGTGGGCGCGACAGTAGCTGGGAAGGCCTTGGGATGGTGTTGCCAGATTAAACACAGGATGCCCAAATATTACATGGGACGTACTCACACCAAAAAAGTACGTGTTGTTTATCTGAAATGCAAATGTAACTGGACATCCTGCGTTTTTATTTGCTAAATCTGGTAACCCTAACTTGAGAGCCTAGTTTTGAATCTATTTTTTTACTTCCTGAGTGGAACAGGCCAATGCCCTTCATTTCCTGTGGAGATTTCTGGGTCTAGTCTTTGGTTCCTGTCCCTGCTTCATGGGGTGATAGATTCCCATGCATTATCAGGTAGTCTCCAGAAGTAACCTGCCCTCAGGTCTGTAACTCACTAGGCCTGTACCTCAGGAGCAGCTGAGCAAGCAGAGTGTGGGGTTGAAAAGCAATCAAACTGGTCCATCTCACAAAGTCTGGAAGAGACTCCTTGCAGATATAGAAATATGGTTGTGGTTTGTTAAGGGAGTAGATCTTCCAGGGAAGTCTGGGCCACGGAGTCCTTGGCTAGGCACTGACTGACCACTGTGATGCTGGGAGTGTGTGTGTTGGTAGTTAGACATCGGTCCTGCAACATTTCTTTTGGCATTGAAGTCTTGGCCACCACCCTGTGCAGACTCGTGTATCTATTTGTATCCAGGAATTTGGAATGATCCAGGGAGAGAAGTTGTTAGGGTTGGCACCTCTTTTCTTTGATTTGAAAATAGTGTGCATGGTGAAATAGGTGGGCTTGGCTGAGACCAAAGAGTAGAAAAGGCTGAAGGGACTCCGTGAGGAAATGTTCCACAAAGGAAGAAGGGGAGGAGAAGTAGGGCTAATGAAGGAGAGGACTTCTCCTAGACCATGAGTAACTGATGAGGGGACCTTTTTGACCATGGCTCAGGTGGGGTGTGTTGTGAGTAAAGGGAAGAAGGCAACATGTATGAACAGAGAGTTGTCCATGATGAGTTGTGTGTTGGGACCCAAGCCATTCTTCTGCTAGGGGTCCTCAGTGCAGGCTGTCTTCTCCCATTTCTTGAGGAACAACAAGACTAGGTGGATAAATTGGCATAATTGATAGGCAGGTGAGGGGACAGCAAGCTGGGGCCCAGGGTCAGCTGGAGGGGTTGACTCAGTCAGCCCAAATCTCTGGAGATGAACCAAGACTTTGGCACTCTCTTAACCACACCAGCAGATTGGAAGCAGCTGAGATGGAGACAGGGTAGCTCAGAACTCAGTGGTCCTGAGGTCAGCCGTTACATGTGAATCCCTTCTCTTCCAGTCGGTTCCATCAGGAGAGCAAAGAGAACTAAGGTGTAGATAAAAGATTTGTGTGTGTGTGTATGTGTGTATGTGGAGAATGTGCAGTGTGTGTGTGTGTGTGTGTGTGTGTGTGTGTGTGTGTGTGATTTTTAGGAACTTTTGAAGGGGATGTCATCCTGGGTAAATGATGACACTGTTTTTATTTGGCAGGTAGGGGCTCAGCGTTAGTATAGTTTTTTTTTTTTTTAAAGGAAATGTAGTCAAAGAGTTGGTGAGATCAAGACTTTTAGGAGATATATACGTGGAAGGCGGCTGAAGTTTAGCTCAGTTGGTAGAGTGCTGCTCTGCACTCTATGATGACCTGGGTTCCATTACCAGCACTGCAAAAATGGGAGAAGGATGTGGCAATCCACTCCTGAAACAATCCTGAAATGATCAGTTGTCGAAAACCCTATGAAGGTCACTATGAGTTGGACCTGACGCCATGGCATCTAAAAACAACAACATGTGGAAGGAACCCTCCATTTGGATACAAATTGACACCAGATTAGACTTCTTTTGATTAAACTTCTTTCAATGCCACATTAAAGTTCTTTCAGGTGGAAGATCTTACTCAGTTCTGTCTATTCTTATCTTTCATGAATATTCAGTTCCTAAAGAAGTGCAACCAGAGTGCTCCTTGGAAGCAAGAATGGCCAGACTGTTTCTTACATATTTCAGGCATATAGTCAGGAGAGATCAATCCCTGGAGAAAGACATCATGTTTGGGAGGGTGGCAGATCAACAACAACAACAACAACAACAAAAAAAAAAAAGGAAAATCCACCAGATGGATTGACACAATGTCTGCAACAATGAGCTTAAACATATATAAGATCCTGTGCCTGGCACAGAATCGGCAAGTGTTTTGATCCACTGTACATAGGGTCACTATGAGTCAGACTCAACTAAACAGCACCTAACAACAACAACAAAGAAGTAGGGAAGGAGAGTGGGCTCACAAGCTCCTTTTAAAAGTCCCTCTTCTCTGGTGAGTGCGACTCTGTTTAGTTTGAGAGTGGATTACAGGTTGGATTTCAGCCCTCACTGCCTCCTTAGATGTGTGCCCCAGCATGACTTTATACTTTGAAATAGAATATTCTGGAGCATTGATGCTGTTTGCCTCTGATGGGGTTGTTATAGTAACAGAATAAGTAAACACTTAGCATATACTAGCTCTTTAAACAGATGTCATTTGATCTTCACTACAGTTCTTTATGGGACTGGGATTTAGCTCAGTTGGTAGAGCAACGCTCGCAGACTCTGAGGTCCTGAGTTCGATTCCCAGCACCGCATAAGGGGGAAAAGGATATGGCAATCCACTCCTAAGGCAATCCAGAAAACAATCAGCCACTATGAGTCGGACACGACTCGATGGCACGTAACAACAACAATAGTTCTTTACAGACAAGAAGCAAATCATCTTGCCGAGCTACGGTGAGGGTATGGCTGAGCTTCTTCTCCTGTCCACCTGCTGTCCTGCTATCCAAGGATGGATTCATGGTAGCAGAGAAGGCAAAATGGGTCCAAGGAAGGCCAAGATGAGCAATGAAAGATTTGTAAAGAAATTCAAACAAGGTAAGGAGCAAATAAGAGAAGGATAGGCAAGTGGTTCTGGCAAATGAAACCGGTTTGCCATGAAGTCCTATTTAGATAAGCCTCAGTGTCCTCAGCACTGACCTTTTTTGGAAATTAACACAAAATGGGGAATGAAATCCACTTTCAAAACTCCTAGTGTCTGTTAGGTATAAAGTTCAAGAATCTATGGAGAAGTATGACTATTAGTGCAGCTCATATAAAAGAAAATTGTCTCTAGTGGGTCTTTGATGAGCTCATTGTCTGAGGTCTCATAGTAGCTCAGCCAGAATTTAGGTCACTACCACTTGGTTCCAAAGCCTAAATTCTCAGACACAACCTCCCATGCCACCTCCAGGTTAGAGCTGGTGTTCTTGGTAAGTGTTTGTTGAATGGGTGACTGATCAATGAGATTGGAGCAGAAGTTCCAGAGTTTCTGGAGGTGTGGGAATGCAGCTGGGTACTGTGACATCCATTCTCTTATGGGGACTGTTTATGAATTAAGTGTTCATGACTTAGGGATCACCTGCATTAATGATAACTTATCACATTCCCAAACATCAAAGTGAACTAACTTCCAAATGCATTCACTCAGAGAAGGAGCACATGTGCTTATTGGATATCACCTGTTTCTCCTACACAACCTGAGAATTTGCTTGGAATCCATCCGATCTGAATGGAATTTCTTGCTTTCTCATAGAAGTCTCTTTCTCTCTCCAAGACTTAGATGAACATAGGCTTGAAATTAGATATTGGGCTGCTCTGACTGGTGTAAAGAGGGAATATTATTGCAAGTACAAAACTGCTTATAAAATTCTTACAGTAATTGGAAAGAAATTAGAAACATTAACTGCTAAATCCCAGCTCAGCTTACACTTGATTAAATTAAAAAATCCTTCAAACATGCTAATCATTCAAAGAGGACTTTACTCAGCCTGATTGAGCAGGAACAAGCTGAAAGCTGATGGGAAAGAAGCAGATGGCCTCAAGTCCATAAAAGTCCCCAAAGCTCCATGATCAGGCTTATGTTTTCACCAAATGGGATCTAAAGTCCACGAAGAACCTCTTAAACTGAATGTCTGAGGCTAACCTAGATTGAGAGTCTGTTCTAATCTAGCAACATTTGGGGCCTTTTACAGTCATCCTGTCCTGGGAGACCCACTGGGAGTTGTGTTGACAGGTGTAATTTTGCCATTTTATAAAACAGTTAAGTAAATGAACTTGTCAGAGCTTGTGAGTGGTGACCCTCACGAGAACAAAGGCACTCGGAACTCCAGCCTCTCCTATTCTGTTTTCTACCTTCTAACCTCTCCAGAGGACGTGCCTTCCAGCCTGCAATCTGTACACCCAAGGCTGGAGGACTATAAAGGCAAAAGAAATGCCAGGTACCTACTGAGCCCAGCTCCACCTCTGCCAGTAAACTTGCTTTCTCTGCTGGGGAGGACAAGGCAAGTTAAACTCTTGCTATGTTAAGCCTTACAAACTACCACATACAACTCCATGCATTGAACTTGCTTATGAGGCTTCCTAGACCATGAATTCCAGCTCTTTCCTCCTTCTGCTGTCATGACATTAATGATGCAGGAGGTTCTACTTCCATTCTGAAGGTGTGGGGGTCCAAGAGGACTGCTACCAAGGGGCCCATTAATGCCCCTTGGGTCTGCCTCCTGCTGACCACATGCCTGTAGCATTTCTTAGCCCTCCTGGAGTTGTTGCAAGGATCAAAAAGGGACAAACATATCAGTAGCACCTAGCACTCTGTTTAGCATGTTAATTTTTTCTCCCTTTATTAGTAAATGATGGTGGGGTAAAGAGTAATACAACATTGTTTTTTTCCATTGTACAACCATTACATCACTTCTGGCTACACTTTCATTAACCTGCAAGGTTTATGGAGCCTCATGGCTAATATGTAGGAAAATTCAAATGCATATTTGGGTTGTAGTCACCTATTTTTCCAACATACTCATGAAGTTGCATTGTTTACATTGTGATCATCCTCTCCCCCTTTATCCCTCTACATTGACTCTCTCCCCATCCCACCTTCCACAATCTTTACTTCCTTCTGCTAGTTCCCGCCTTCCTTCTTTCTACTTTTTATAGTGTCCCTTCTTTGCTAAATTTAATTGTGCGTTTCTTATATATCAACTTACTAGCATGTTAATTTTGAATGGGCCTTTGCCTTTCCTTAATTTATTCAGTCATGTATTCATTGGATAATTTTTGTTGAGCACTGGCTATGTGCAAAGCATTGTTCTTGATAGTGAGAATACAGCAGTGTGCAAAACAGACAAAAATCCCTGCCCTTAAGGAGCTTACATTCTGGTTCAGAAATAAATCTTTTTTAAAAAATAACTAAAATAAATAACTGTAGTGTGTAATAAATATAATGGAGAAAAATTAAGTGATATGACAGGCAATGGTTGAATTTAGAAGGCTTCTATGAATTCTGGAAGTTGGGGACAGCTATGCAATATGCCTGGACGAGATCTTGCCAGGCATAGAGAGCTTCAGGTTCTAGGGTGGGGGAGATAAGAACTTGGACTCTCGAGATGCTGTCAGATGGTCACTGGCTGCAGTGGAGTAAGGATACTAGTGCAGGAGAGAGGGTTAGAGACAAAAACAGAAGTCAATTCATGCACAATTCAGATGCCATGGTAAGGGATTTTAGAAGCCCTAAAGGAGAGAGCCTCCATGCAGATATCCCTCTAAAGAGGGGGTCAGCAAGAAAGGCATCAAATATAAGACTCTGAGGTAGGGTATTTGTGTGTGTGTATACATGTGTGCATTCATGGGACAAAGAAAATATACCCTAAAAAAGTCAGCAGCTATCTGAACTGTGGGGAGAAATAGATAAACCAAATACTATCCTTGGAAATTTTAATGTAGTTCTCTCAAAAACTGAGAGAACAAATAGATAATTATAAAACATACAGAGATATAGAAGATGTGAAAACATATGTATATGTAATAGTGCATATATACTACATAGTATAGTATACTGTGAGTGCCAAAAATGTATATACATTTTAAGAGATGTTATCTATGTATTAATTTTCATAGTTGAGTTGAATTATCATTGCTATGGGTAGCATGACATTTGCTCAAAGGATGATGGTAATCAAATGAATGCTAGCACCAGTAAACATACAATACATTCTTAAAGCAGCAAAATGGAAAGTTTTCATCCTAACATGTGTATACATTACTTTGGCACCCTCTGTATATATTCTTTTTAGTATATACATTGGCTTTGAGTACACTAAGAACATTTAAAAAGCTTCCCATGTACAAAGTCATGAAGGAAACCCCAACGAGTCAAATGAATCAATATCATTCAGTCTATGTTCTGTAACATGAAAGAAAATTAGAAATAAGAAACAAAAGGATTTCATTTTTACTTTTTTAAAGCTACTTTACTCTCTATGTTAAGTTTCTTTGATAAAGTATTGAATTGTTTCTCTTTGTTTTATTGAAGTTTGTCAAATTTCTTCTGTATGGTGATTTCAAATTCTCTGTCCAAGAGTTCATGCCTATTGATGGCTTTGTGGCCAGTTTCCGGGTGCTTTATTTTGTCTATTAGGTGAGGTCATGGTCCTCTAAAGCTCCTGATGCTTACTGGTATGTGACAACATCTGTGCATTGAAAGATTAAGTATTTATTCCAATATTTGTAACCTGGCTTTGTGCCTGTCCTTCCAGAAACTCTATGCAGGCTACCAATTTTCACTGAACCTGTGGTCACTGCTACTGTACCTGCACTAGATGGTGTCATAAGCTTAGCTTTGCTGCAAATCTGAAGTTGGTGTATTATCACTGTTTCAGCACTTGAGGGTACCCAAAACCTAAATTTGTCACAACTCTGCAGTTGGTGTGTTCATGAGGGACTGGTAGAGTGCCTATAAAGAGCAATCCATGCCTGCAAGCCTCCACCTAGGGCTTTGGCAGACCTAGAAGTCTCCTCTGTAGTTACCGGTCTGTGGTCAGGCACATCCATGATTCTGCACAGCATGGGCTTCACTGTGGAGGAATCCACATTGGGCTCCTAAGCAACAGCTTATGTCTACTTACTTCTACTTCCCCAAAGCAGGCCAAAGTCTCTCTCCATGTTGTGTTGCCTGGGGCTGTGGGAAGAATGGGCTGGGCAGAGCTGTAACACTGTGTCATGCCCAGAGCCACAGATGCCCTTTCCAGGTCTTCTCTCATCCTTTCCTGCCCTGCTCTGGGCAGGCTGTCCTGGGAGGCTGATGTCAATAGACTACAGTTCCTGGGTTTCTTTGCCCCTTGGCTTCCCTTTGGGCTAGGCCTTTTGGTGGCACCAGCAGCAAATGGAAGAGCAGAAGATGACAGGGCATTTAATGTCCCCATTTCCTCCCGGCTTTGCTGCAGTTCTGGCAATGCCATGCTTCTCTCCAGCCACAGGTCCTATTAGGCAGACCCTTTTCCATGGCACCAGTTTTCATGGGCTCAGATAACCTTCTTTTGTCTCTTCAGGCCTGAAGATTGTATCAGCCATTCTGGCTGGGTTCCTGGGTACTTCTGTGACCTTGGCCAGGCCTCTGTAAATAGTCCCTTCATTAATTCTTACAAGTCTTTTTTGAGAATACTATCATTCCTGCCAGGGCTTAAATATAAGGACCAAGGCAGAAAGGTAATCCAGGTGCTGAACAAAGGTGAGGTAAGTAGAGGCAAGGAGAGTGCTGAAGAGAACAAGCTGAAAGGAAGGGGCCCCCTATAAAGTCTTTTGTGATCTGACCTGAGGAGGAAGATGCTGCTAGTTCTCATGGCCTTGGTGTCTTCTCAGCTTGAACTGGGAAGAATGCTCTGTTCTCAGAGGGCAGAGAAGGCTCAGATTAATGCTGAGAGATTAGGAGATGGAAGAAAACAGGTTCCCTTGGTCCCACCCAACAGAGGGTCCAGGAGATGGGTAAAGGTAGGCCCTGCTCTGAGGCTAAAAGTGTTCTTAGAAGCCGTTAATCATGACAAAGTTGCTCAAGTTTCCTAAAAGAAAACAAAACAAAAAACAGGCTTTATGTTCCTGCCAATGACAGAGCAACAAACATCCTTGATAGAGCAAGAAAAAATCATTAATGACACTAGCCATTCATTACATTGGTAGTTCTCCAATTTAAGCCTTTCTAATGATGCTCTTGTTAGTAGCAATCCCTTCTGCTTATTCAGCACGTCTTTTTAGGTGGTAGTGAGGAGGTCAAGTTCAGTCTCTGCTCTGTCATGTGATGGACAAGGAAGGCCCCTTCCTTTCTGCTGATCTGCATTCCTTTATTTGACAAGTGAAGATCTTGAAGGCTGTTTTGGTCAACCTTACCTGCTTGTAATGGCTCTTTTTCCAGCTTCCCCCAAACAAGTCTACAGCTGTACCACCCTGGGGAACAATCTCACCGGATCTCAGAAGCTAAACAGGGTCAGGCCTGCTTGGATGAGAGACTACCTGGGAGTACCAGGTGCTGTAGGCTTGAGAGAAGGACCTGACAACCCATTCCTGAAAGAACCAGCCACCCACAAACAAAGAGAAGCACTGACAACAGTGCTGGGCATGGCACGGTGTTGAGGAGTGTTTTGTCTGTTATATTTAGGGTCACTATGAGTCAGATTCAACAGCAACTAACTACAACAAGCTTTTCTGATGGGTAAAAATTAACAAGCATAAAATTTGTATAATAACACAAAGGACCTAGGATAACCAAAGCAATTTTGAGAAGATAAAAACAAAGTTGAAGGGCTTGCCTTCCTGAATTCAAGATTTATTATAAAGCTACAGTCATGGACACAGAGAAGCATTGACATCAACATACATAAATAGATCAGTGGAACCCAATCTGTCGTTCTTAGGTGCCATCAAGTCAGGTCCAATTCACAGTGGCCCTTGTAGGGTTTTAAATGGCAGATTGTTTCAGGAGTGGGCTGCCATGTCCTTCTTGCATTTTTGCGGTGCTGGGGATCGAACCCAGGGCCTCAGGGAGCACACAGCAGCACTCTACCAACTGAGCTAAACCCCAGCCCAAGGGAACCCAAAAAAGAGTCCAAAAAGAGAGTCATACATGAGTGGCTCTCCATATAAAGTCACCCTCCATATCCATAGGTTCTGCACCTATGGATTTGGATACGTGACTTAAGGAATTTCAAGGATTTGGGTATCTTGAAATCAATCCTCTACAGATATCAAGGGACAACTTTTATATGTAGCCAATTGACTTTCAACAACATGGAAAGACAATTCAGGGGAGAAAAGATATCTTCTTAACAAATGGTGCTGAAACAATGGGTTATTCACATCACAACAATAAAACCAAAAAAGAACTTCAATCCATATGTCACACCATGTTCAAAATTTACTCAAAAAATGAGCTTAAGATCTAAAGCTAACCCTAAAACTATGAAACATGCAAAAGAAAACATAAGAGAAAATCTTTGCTTTTTAAATTTAGTTTGCATACAGTATGATGAGTTTCATTGTGGAATTTTCATACAATTCCATCATGTACTGTGCACTTATTCTGTTCCTGATTACCAGCTATATTGATCTCCTGCCCCCTGCCACTACTCCCTTCACATCCATTTTTCCTGCAAATGATGTAATTTTATTCTTCTTTATGGTTGAATAATATTCCTCTCTCTCTCTCTCTCTCTCTCTCTCTCCCCCTCTGTGTGTGTGTGTGTAATCACATTAAAAAAACTATTCATCTGTTGATGGATATTTGTGCTGATTCCATAATCTTGCAATTGTGAACAGTGCTGCAATGAACATGGAAGAGCACTAGGATTTTCAGAATGGTAAATGAGTATTGATTTGAACTTGAAATAATCAGCTGCATTAGCCCCTAGCAAGAGAGTCAGCCTGTCTTTTGAAGCTTTGAGGCTAGGCATTGATTTCTCTTCTCCATCTATGAACATCCTAGCTGGCATCTTTCTCCAATATAAATCTCTTTAGATTACATTGAAATGTACATTGCATACATAGATTACATTGAAATGGCTTTTTCAGCCATTTCCAGAGAGCTGCACTGGCCACTGGGGCCCTAGGCTGAGTGAACTGGAGCCCCCTGGCTGAGCACCCACTCAGTGCTGCACCCACAGGGAGGCATCTGGGTCCTGGCCATGTCGTTTGCTTGTCCTGCTCCCAGCGAGGAAGGAGCAGGAATTGCTGGCCCAGGACATCTACTGACCCCGAGCCTGTGCCCTCCTGCCTTGCTCATGAGGAACCCAGCTGCCTGTGGGGTGCATCCTGGCCCCCAGGCCCAGCAGCCTGCTGCCTCCTCTCCCTAGCCAGGGCAGCTCTGAGCCTGCCCACTCTAGGAAGCCCTTTCTGGTGCTTACCTATATATAGCCTCCAGCCAGGATTTGGGGCTTATTTTTCTGATTGAAAAGGGTCATGCTAAAAAAAAAAAAATCTGTCTTTTGGTATAACCACCTTCATCAATTATCTTAGCTAGATCTTGTGGATAACTTTCTGCTGCTGCTACAGCAGCGCTTGCATCATCTTGCACTTTCATGTTACAGAGATGGCTTCTTTCCTTAAACCTCGTGAACCTAGCCTCTGTGATCTTCAAACTTTTCTTCTGCAGCATTCTCTCCGCTCCCAGCATTCACAGAATTAAAGTGAGTTAGGGACTTGCTCTGGGTAAGTCTTCGATGTTTGGAAATGTTGTTGCTGTCTTAATCCAGACCACTAAAACTTTATTAGTATCACCAATAAGACTGTTTTGTCTTCTTACCATTCATGTGTTAACTGGAGTAACCCTTTCAATTTCCTTCAAGAACTTTTATTTTGCATCTACAGCTTGGCTAACTGTCATAAGATGCTTATCTCTGCTGGTGACATGCCTTGCTCACCAAGCTTAATTATTTCTAGCTTTTAATTTACCGTGAGTGACATGAGACTCTTCTTTTTGCTTGAATACCTAGAGTCCATTGTAGGCTTATTAATGGGTCTAATCTAAATTTTACAGTGTTTCAGGGAATAGGGAGGCTCAGAAGAGAGGGAGAGGTGGGGAAAGAGCTTGCTTGTGGTGCAGTGAGCACTAACACAATTATTAGTGAAGTTCACCCTCTTATATGGGTGCAGTGTGTGGGTCCCTCAAATAATTACAATACTAATGTCAAAGGTCGCTATTCACAGTTGACCATCATAGAATAATAATGGAAGCATTTGAAATATTGTGAGAATCACCAAACTGTGATACAAAGATACAAAGTAAATACATGGTGTTGGAAAAATGATGCCAATGGCCTTGGTAAATGCAGAGTTGCCATAACCTTCAATTTATAGAAAACTCAGTATCTGTGAAGCACAATGAAATGAGTTGTGCCTGTATTAAGACTTTTAATCCAAGAGCTTGGTGTATGTCTTTTTTTCTTTAACTCTTCTTCTTTTCAACATTTTGAAGTTTTCAGAGTATAAGTCTCTCACATATATTGTTAAATTTGTCCTTAAATATTTCATATTTTATACTATTGTAAGTTGTATTGTTTTACATTTCAATTTTTAATCGCTTATTTCTAATAGACAGAAATGTAGTTTATTTTTATACATTGACTTGAAGCTGTGGAACTTTGATAAGCTTATGTGTTATTTACATTAGCATTTTTATAGAATCCTTGTTGTTGTTGTTAGGTGCCATTGAGTCGGTATCCGACTCATAGTGACCCTCATAGGGTTTTCAATGGCTGAGTGCTTTGGGATTACCTTGGGAGTGGATTGCCAGGCCCTTCTCCCATTTTTGTGGTGCTGGGAATTGAACTCGGGGCCTCAGAGACTGCAGTGCAGTGCTCTACCCACTGCGCTAAATCCCAGCCCATAGAATCCTTAGGACTTCCAAAATATATAACTTCCAACACAGACAATTTCAACATAGACTATTATGTTGTCTCTGAATAAATCTGGCCTTACCTCCCAATTCGTATGCATTTACTATTTTTCTTGCCTTACTGCTCTGGCTAGGACCTCCAATACCATGTTGAATAGAAGTGTTAAAAATGAACATTGTTGCCTTTTCTACAGTCTTAGAGGAAAAGTGTTCAATCCTTTAGCATTAAGATGATCTCTATAAGACATCTGTTGTAAGATGGTGGGTGAGAGGCAGCCTCCATGTGACACAGTAAATCAAAGGAGTTGGGGTAGGAGAAAGTGGACTCTATTCCAAAGAGAGAAGATCTGGAAAAGCACAGAAACCACAGAGGAGATTTTGGAATGGTCCCAGAGTGTAGAATGTGGCTGCTCAGTGAGAGGGATTAAGCAGGACACACCTCCAGTTATAGTTTCTCATTGCTGTTAGATGCGGACGAGTCAGGTATGACTCATAGTGACCCTTACAGGGTTTTCAATAGCTGATTGTTTCAGGATTGCTTCCGGAGTGGATTGCCACGTCCTTCTCCCATTTTTGCCATACTGGGGTTTGAACCCAGGTCCTCAAAGAGCACAGAGCAGCATTCTACCAACTGAGCCAAACCCCAGCCCATGGCTCCCTATGGGAGAGGGGAACTGGAGCCCTGACCCTAAAAGATAAGCTGGACAGTGCTGGTAGGCAGACTAACAGTTTTACAGGACAAGTCCATAATCCTTGAAACCCTTGGACCCTTTGGTATATTTGGTGAGACAGTGGCTCTTTCTGGCTGGGGCGGGGTCAACATTGGAGAAGAGATTCATTTTGCCATGCCCCATATCTCACAGGGATGTTACTGGATATGATTTTGAGGGGGAGCCTATTGTGTGAAACTGAGCTAACCCTGGAGGCCTGAAAATAAAGAATAATTGCTGGTGAGAGAGCCTGGGGTAACCTGCCACAACCCCAGTATGGACCAGAGCTGTGGCAGGCAGTTTCAGTGAGGAGGAAGGTGGGATGCTAACATGCTGAGAAGTTTTGGCAGCAGGAGACTTGGGCAAGGTGGATGGTCACTAGCCCCAACTCTGGGGAAGAGGAGACAACTCCATCTCCTAAAGGTAACTTCAGAGACTAACAATGCAGATCCTGGTCAGATAAAAAGTCTCCATCTTCACCTGACTATCAATTCCATCTAACAATATTAGATGCCACAGAAAGAATCTGCTCCAGTACATTTCTATTTGCTCCTCCTCCTCCTCCTCCTTCTTTCTTTCTGCGGTACTAAGGATTGAACCCAATGATTTACTTTTTTTTTTTTCTTTAAGATGGGATCTCATTGAATTGCACAAGCTGCCTCCAGCCTGAGGCTTAAGATTCTCCCACCTTAATTTCCCAAGACACAGAGATTGCAGAGTATAACATGGTTTCTGACTTGTTTTTTTATTATTTTATTTCTTTTTATTGTTAATTTTATTTTCCACATTTCTCTTTATTCTAATGCAATTTTCATCTTTTTTAGTTTTCTTTAAAAAAAGTTTTTGCTACTGGTGTATCTCTTTTTCTATTTACTATCCTTTTGTTATCATTTTTACTATACCTTTTTAAAAAGGACTCTCACCAGCTTTTTACTTTTTATTGTTCTTTTTTTTTTTCAGTACTGGGGATTGAGCCCAGGGCCTTGTGTTTGCATGCTTTGCAAGTGCAGTACACTGAGCTGCCCCCCAAATTCATTTTTTAACTTTTTGAGACAAGGTCTCCTTGCTAAATTATGTAGACTGCCTCTAGTCTCAAACTTGCAATCCTCCTGCACCCCTGGGATTATAGGTGTGCATCACCACACCTAGCTATTGTTCTTTTTATGTTTACCTAATTCTGTTTATACATTTTTGTCTCTAATATGAAATTAGATTTTTAAGAATATTTTGCTCTTTTTCCCTTCCTTTTCCTAACATTCAGATCTTCTTTTTCCCTTTTTAAAAAAATTAATACTTATGGTGTCCTTCTTTCTTGCTTTTATCTGCCCAATTTTCTTATTTTAGGCAATTACTATTTTTACCTCCACCCCAAATATTTTATAACTTCATAGCTTACTCTATAATGTTGCCATCATTCTCTATTCTATGGGCATTAGTGGTATAATAGTTGGCTTAACTGATTTTAAGTGTATTTCTACATCTGGTTTGGTGAGACATTTTACCTACTACAGTGATTTTTATTTTCCTCTTGGAATGGTAGTGGGGATTGAGATATTAAGATAAAGTCACTCTCTGAGAAGATCCTTAAATAAAATGGAAAGAGATATTCATCCCTATAGGTGCACAAATTACAGGTCAAAAACACAAGAAATATGATAAAACAAGGCAACACATTTCCTCCAAAATACTATAATTCTTTACTGAATCAAAAGATACTGAAATTGTTGAAATGTCAAAGTATTCAAAAGCCTGTAAAATTGATAAATAATTTTGAAGAGAATGCAAATGGGTGAATGAAGTAAAGAAATAAATATAGGATCTAGGTAATAAAATCACAAATGTAGAACACAAAATCATCAAAATGGATGAAAAACTCACAATGGAAATTGAGATCTTGAAAAAAAGGCAAACTAATGTTGGAAATGAAGAACTCAGTAAATTAAATTAAAAAGAAAACTGGAAAGCATCAACAGTACTAGATCAAGTAGTGGATAGAATACTGGGAATGGAAAACAAGGTTGAGTAAATAGTACATTCACATATCAAAAAGGAAAATAAATTAAAAAAAAAGAACATCATTACAACTTCTAAGAATTCTGGAACATGTCCAAGAGACCAAACTTAAGAATCCAGTGGGTATAAGTTGCTGAGATTAAAAACTAAACGCATAGAAAATGTATTCAATGAAATTATCGCAGAAAATGTCCTGAATCTGCTGAAAGAAATGGATATCCAACTACAAGAGACATTTAGAACATCAAATAGACATGATCAGAAAAGAATCTCCACATAACACATTATAATTAAAATGCCAAGAGCATAGAACAAAAAATAGTATTAAAAGCTGCAAGGGAAAAACACCAACTCATTTACAAAGACAAACCCTTTATAATATCATCAGACCTCTCATCACAAACCCTAAAATCTAAGAAAGCATTTCAAGTAAATAACTGTCAACTTGTTGTTAGGTGCTGTCAAGTCATGTCTGACTCATAGCGACCCTTATAGGGTTTTCAGTGGCTGATTGTTTTCGAGATTGCCTCGGGAATGGATTGCCAGGTCCTTCTCCCATAACTGCCAACTAAGATTATTATATTCATTAAAGTTATCATTTAAAATCAGTAAAGGAATAAAGACCTTCCAAGAAAAGTTCACAGTAAAGCAATCCATGATTACCAAGCCAGCATTTCAGAAGATACTTAAAGGAACCCTATGCACACAGGAGGAAGAATGACAGTCTCAATCATGAAAGTATAAGAAAGAATAAACTACATGAGAGTAATAGAAGAAATAAAGAGAAACAGGAAAGAATCAGTCATGTCTGACTAAAAAACCCAGAAAACCCTAAATAAAAATAAGAGAAAATAACCAATAGTATGAAATAACTAGGAAAATACTCAACATAATTACAGTAACCAACAAAACACTCTCAATAATAACTCAAAATATAAATGATCTTAACTCTCCAACTAAATGAAATAGATTAGTAGACTGCATTAGAAAACTAGATCCAACAATTTGTTGTCTGCAAGAAACACATCTCACTGGCAAGGACACTCATAGACTGGAAGTGAAAGGATGGAAATTGATATACCAAGCAAGAGGAAGAAAAAAAAGAGAAGTAGCTATCCTTATATTGGACAAAGTAGACTTCAAAATTAGCCTGAAGAGACAAAGAAGGTCACCACATATTAATAAAGGGAACAACTGATCAAGAGTATATAACAATTATAAATATACATGCATCGGACATTGGTGTGTGCACGTTCATATAAAAACCAAAATTCTATTAGACTTAAAGGGACAGATTGGCCCAGATACAATAATTGTATATGATTTCAATACCTTACTCTCATCAATAGATAGAACATGCAGACAAAATATCAGCAGAGAAATTTCAGAGTTAAACACCACAATAGATCAAGTAGGCTTAATAGACATCTACAGAATATTCCATCCAAAAGCTACAGACTACACACTCTGCTTGGCAGCCTACAGAACTTTCTGTAAAATAGATCAATTTGTAGGCCATAAATCATGTCTTAACAAATACAGAAATTTTGAAATAATTTCATCCATCTTATCAGACCATGACAGAATAAAATTGGAAATGAATAGCAAGATAAATTGCAGAAATGTATAGATACATGGAGATTGAACAACACACTCTTAAGAGATAAATAGGTCCTTGAAGAAATCAGGGAGGAAATCAAAAACATTTTAGAATCAAAAGAAAATGAAAACACAACTTACCAGAACAGTAAAGGTAGTTCTAAGAGAGAAATTTATGAGTACCTACATTAAAAAAAAATCATAGACAGCTCTAATAAATAACTAAATGATGCACTTAAAGGTCTTAGAAAAACAGGAACAAGTAAAACTCCAAATCAGTAGATGGAAAGAAATAATAAAGATCAGAGGAGAAATTAATGAAATGGAGAATAAAAGAACAATAGAAAGAATTGATGGAACAAAGAGTTAGTTCTTTGAAAAGATAAACAAGATTGGCAAACTGTTAGCCAAACTAAAGGAAAGAGAGAGAAGACTCAAATTAATAAAATTAGAGGTGAAATGGGGGACATTACAACAGATACCAATGAAATCCAGAGAATCGTTAGGGAATACTTTGAAAACTTAAATTCCAAAAAACTGGAAAACTTGGATGAGACAGATAAATTACTAGAAACAAATTACCTGCCAAAGTTAAGTCAAGAGGATATAAACAACTTAAACAGACCCATAACAAGCAGTGATATTGAAGGAGTAATTGTTTTCCAACAAAGAAAAGCCCAGGACAAGATGGATTCACTGCTAAATTCTACAAGACCTTTAAAGAATTAACACCAAAGCTCCTCAAACTAATTCATAAAATAGAAATGGAAGTAACACTACCAAACACATTCTATGAAACCATTACTACCTTGATCCCAAAACCAGATAAGAATACAACAAAACAGGAACACTACAGACTAATATCCGTGATGAACATAGATGCAAAAAACTTTAATAAAAACTTGCAAATTGACTTCAACAACACATTAAAACCATCATACAGTATGATCAAATTGGTTTCATTCTAGAGATATCAGAGTGGTTCGATATATGCAAGTCAATAAATGCAATACAGCACATAAACAGACTCAGAAACAAATAACATGAGCATATCAATAGATGCAGAAAAGGCCTTTGGCAAAATTCAACATCCTTTCATGATAAAAGCCTTGAAAAACTAGGAATTGAAAGAACATACTTAAATGTAATAAAGGCAATATATGAAAAACCTACGGGGCTGGGGTTTAGCTCAGTAGGTAGAGCGCTGCTCTGCAGTCTCTGAGGTCCTGAGTTCAATTCCCAGCACCACAAAAATGGGAGAAGGATGTGGCAACCCATTCCCAAGGCAATCCTGAAACAATCTGCCATTGAAAACCCTATGAGGGTCGCTATGAGTTGGACACGACTCGATGGCACCTAACCACAACAAAAACATGAAAAACTTACAGCCAACATCAGACTAAATGGGGAAAAACTGAAAGCATTTCCTCTAAAATCAGGAACGAGATGAGTGTCCACTGTCTTCACTGTTATTAAATATAGTGATTGAACTCTTAGCCACAGCAATAAAACAAGAGAAAGAAATAGAAGGGGTCCAAATAGGAACAGAAAAGGTCAAATTATCCCTATTTGCAGATGACATGATCCTATAGTTGAAAGATCCTAAAGACCCCACCAGAAAACTCTTAAGAGCTGATAAACACTTGTGGTAAAGTAGCAGGATACACAGTTAACATACAAAAATCAGTAGCTTTTCTATATACCAATAATGACCAGGTAGACAAAGAAACCATGAAAACAATCCCAATCACAATAGCTTAAAAAATATATACCTTTGAGCTGGGTGTGCTGATGCATGCCTATAATCCCAGCAACCCAGGAGACAGAGCCAGGAGGATTGCAAGTTTGAGGCCAGAGGTAGCCTGCATAACTTAGTAAGACACTGTCTCAAAATAAAAAGTAAAAAAACAAAAACAAAAACAAAACAAAACAAACCCCACCAGGGCTGAGGGTGCAGCTCATTGGTAGAATGCTTGCAAAGGCCCTGGATTTAATCCCCAGTACTGCAAAACAAAACAAAACAAAACAAAAACACCTGGAATAAACCTAACCAAGGAGATGTGAGTCCTCTACAATGAAAACTTTAAAATACTGATGAAAGAAATTGGAGAAGATACCAGAAGTGAAAAGATTTCCCATGCTCATGGGCTGGAAGAATTAATATTATGAAAATGGCTATATTACCAAAAACAATCTATAGATTCAATGCAATCTCCATCAAAACCCCAATGACATTCCTCACAGAAATAAAAAACAATCCTAAAATTCATATGGAAGCACAAAAGACCCCAAATCATTAAAGCGATCCTGAGCAGAAAGAACAATGTAGGAGGCACCACAGTACCTGATTTCAAATTATAGACTGAGCAAGAGTAATAAAAACTGCATGGTATTGGCACAGAAACAGAGATGTAGACCAATGAAACAGAATAGAGGTTTAAGAAATAAACCCCTGCAGCTACAGTTACCGGGTATACCACAAAGTTGTCAAAATAAAGTTGGAGTAAAGACAGCTTCTTCAGCAAATAGACCCAAGAGAACTGGATATCCTCATATAGAAGATTAAAACTAGATCTCTCTATCTCACTTTGTACAAAAATCAATTCAAAATGGATGAAAGATCTTAATATAAGACCTGAAACTTTGAAACTGCTATCTATCTATCGATAGATAGATAGTAGATAGATAGATGATAGATAGATAGATAGATAGATAGATAGATAGATAGATAGATAGATAGACACACAAATCAGGACATGCAAGTAGAGAGGGGACCTTGATGGAGTGCACAGGGATGGGGTTGGAGAGGGGTCATGATAGGGTGGAGGAGGTGATCATGAGCAATGTACAATGATTTGCATGTATGGAAATGTTATAATAAAATCCAATAAATTGTACACTAAAAATTACTAATATGATAAGATTACTGGGGAGGTGAAAATAATAGCTAAAGTATTTTTCATAGATGCCCTTATCAGATTAAGTTCCTGTGTATATCTAGATTTTTGAGACTTTTTATCCTAAATGTTTATTTACTTTTGTTTAATGCTTTTTCCATTTCTATTGAGATGATCATGTTGGTTTTCTTTTATAATTTGTATTATATGGTCAGTTACCTTGATTTGTTTTTGAATGTTAATCTAATTTTGCATGCTTGGGATAAATCTCAGTTGAGGTATGTATTATGATGTATTATCTTTTTTATATACAGTGCTTCTTGACTGAGGATGCAGTTACATCCTGATAAACACATCATAAGTTGAAAAGACCATAAATTGAAAAAAGCATTTAACACACCTAAGATCATAGTTTAGCAACACAGTACTCTGACAAGCATCAGTTGTTTATCCTCATGATTGCACTGCTGACTGGGAGCTGTGGCTTCTTGCCACTGCCCAGCATCTCAATAGAGTATTGCAATGCACATTGCTAGCCAAGGATAGGATAAAATTCAAATTTCACAGTGCAGTTACACTGAATGTATATCATTTTTCCACTATTATAAAGTTGAAAATTATTAATTGAACCATTGTTAAGTCAGGAACTGTCTGTATTTTTCAATTTGATTTATTTAACTTTTGTTTGCCTGCCGCCATAGCACTGTGGCATCGGATCCCATGAGATCTCAGAAGATAAACAGGGTTAGGTCTGGTTGGTACTTAGATGGGAGACCACCTGGGAACCCCAGGTGCTGTAGGCTTTGGAGAAAGACCCAGCAACCCACTCCCAAAAAACAATCAGCCATTGAAAACCCTGTGAATAGCAGAGAAGCCCTGACAATAGTGCTTCGTCATTTGACACAGGATCACTATGAGTCAGACACCAATTCGATGGCACCTAACAATAACTTTTGTTTAGAAATTTTGCATGCATTTTACAGTGGGTATTTTTCTTTACTATTCTTTCCCTGTGATATTCAGTTACTTTTAGGTAGGTTTGATACAATCAGTCTTTTGTCTATTCTCCTTTTATAGGTGAATCAAAGAGAAAGATTTAGAATCTTTGAGAAGTTTGAATATGTCACTGACACCCACAACATTTTAAGAACTAGGATGTTTATTCCAAAGGGTTATATTATTTTGTACATTAAAGTTTGTAGATTAAGAATGGACAGAAAAAGAAGTCATCAAATTTTAATGGTAATTTCTCCTGTGTAGAATAAGGGTCTCCAGACACTTAAAGAAATCTTCTAATAGGAAAAACATATGAAAACAAACAAATAGAAAATGAGTTTTGGAGAAAAAAGCTAGAGAAGGGAAAAACTTGTAAGAATGTTTAATTATTCAATAATTTGAGAATATATTGAAACATTTTCAAAAGATCAAAATTAACTGAAAAAGAGACAATTATGGAACACCAAAGAAGTCACAGAAAAATAATGCAAAATAAATGATCCCAATCTTATAAAGTGGGCTGCCATAAAAAAATGCAATAGACTGGGTTGCTTAGAGGAAAAATATTTATTTCTTACGGTTCTAGAGGATGGAAGTCTAAGAACAGGGTGTCCTCAGGTTTGGTTTCTCCTCAGGTCTTTGTGTCATGCAGATGGTCATCACCTTTTCCCTGTGTCCCCACATGGCCTTTCTTTTGCACATGCTTGTCCCGGATGCCCTTTCTTCTTCCCATAAGGACACAAATCTTATTGGATTAGGTTGCCATCTTTATGGCAATTGCCCTTTCAAAGGCCTTACGTCCAAATATGGTCACATTGGGAGTTTTGGCTTCAACATACAAAATTGGTAGCAGGGATGGGAAGGATGTAATTTAGTCCATAGCAGCATAGAGTGTGCAATTGAAATGTATTGCCTACAGTGAATGAAAAGGGGTAAAGTCATGAATATTTACTTAAGGAACTTACCTGACGAACTTAAAATACTGACTTCACTCCTTTGCAGGCTCTAGACAGACTAAGGTGAAGCTAGGACTTAAGTCTCACCATGGAAAGCAGAAAGTCAGTAGTATTATGAATTGATAAATTAAGAAATAGTGATAAAATTAGGTTATACATCCAGAAAAAGAAAACAGCTACAAGGGTTAAAAGTGGTTATCTCTAGGAAGTGTCAACAGAATTGGGAAGTATGTTGCTTTTCATTACAAGCCTCACCTTACTATTTTAGCCATGCCTATTTTTTTGATTTAAAATTTAGCAAAAACCACTATTACCAAAATAAAACAAAACTATGGCCTTCCCATCTACTCTGTTTTTTCCCCTTCAGTTTGGCTCTTCTTCAGTATTTCTATATATAGGGACGACTTTTGAAATTCACAACTGGAAATCATAAGCTGAACTCTCATTCAGTATTTTCAATTTTCTCTTTGTTAGGGTTTGAACATGCCTCCCCCTCTCCAGAAAAAAAAAAAAAGCATGTATTGAAAACTTCATTGCCAATGCAACAGTCTTGGGAAGTGTAGACTAATGGGAAGTATTTAGGTCAGGAGGATTCTGCCATCATGGAAGGACTAATGCCAATTATAAAAGGAATTGAGACAGGCATGGTGGTACATGCCTGTAATCCCAGTGTCTTGGAAGGCTGAGGCAGGAGGATTATGAGTTTGTGGCCAGAGGCAGCCTCTGTATCCTTGTCTAGAGCCTCTGTAACCCTGTCTCAAAATAAAAAATAAAAAGGGGGCTGAGGGCACAGCCCAGTGGTAGAATGCTTACAAAGTATGTGCCAGGCCTTGGGTTTAGCGCCCACCCAGTACTGCAAAAAATAAAAATAAACATAAATGAGTAAGTAAATGAATGAATGAATGAATGAATAAATGGAATTGAGACTTTGAGTGAGACCTTTTGCTTTCTGTGTCACATGCCCTCCCTTACCTTCTGCCATGTAATGATACAGCAAGAAAGCTCTTGTCTAATGCTGCCACCTTGCTATTGGACTTCTCAGCTTCCAGAACTATGAGAAGTGATTCTCTGTTCTTCATAAATCACCCAGTCTAAGGGATGCTGCTTTAGCACAGGCAGGACTAAGACATTCTACTCATTCTGTTTTTATTTTTGTGCATATTTATTTCCATAATTGATTATGGAGACTTACTTATGACTCACCTCCAATGACCTGAACAATAATTTGACATGTATAGATACTCAGGGAATATTTGCTTTTAAAATACAGATCTTGTTATCTCTCTGGAGAGCAGTTCTACTTAGCATCTCATTATCCATTGTGTCTCAGTGCTGGGGAACCAGTCCAGAAACTCATAAGGGTGACTTAAAGGTTGTTATTGTTAGGTGCTGTGGAGTTGGGTCCGACTCATAGTGACCCTCATAGGGTTTTCAATGGCTGATTGTTTCGGACTGCTTCAGGAGTAGATTGCTGCATCCTTCTCTCATTCTTGCAGTGCTGGGAATTAAACCCAGGGCCTTAGAGAGCAGAGCTGCACTCTACCAAGCTAAACCCTATCCCCCTAAAAGTAGGTTGTTGTTGTTGTTAGGTGCCATGAAGTAGTGTCCAATTCATAGTGACACTCATAGGTTTTCAATGGCTGATTGTTTTGGGATTGTTCCAAGAGTGGGCTGCCACGTTCTTCTCCCATTTGGTTTTAAATTGCCCTCATATGTCAAAGTCAAGATAGCTACATGTATTACAGCTCTCTAGAGAAACAGAACTAATGGAATATATATAATTATAAGTGAAAATTTGTTAGATTAGCCTTTATAGCAGAGGCTGAACAGTCTCACAATGGCCATCTGCAGGCTGGAGAGCCAGGAAACTGGTAGCTCCTCAGTCCAAGGAGATGGAAGCCTCAGAATAAGAGAAAAGCCAATGATGCAGCTCCAGTTCAAGGCAGAAGGCCCGAAAGCCCACTGGAGGGCTGCTAATGCAAGCCTGTGTTCAAAGAGGGAAGCAGAAACTGTACTCACTCAAGAAGTGTCAAGTGAGTACAGGTGCTTCTTCCTGATTTTCTTGCTCATTCCCAGATCCCAGCCTGGTGAATGGTGCCACCCACATTCAGAGTGGGTCTTCCTCACTCAACTCAGTGACTCATATGCCAATCTTCTCTGGAAATACCCTCACAGACACACCCAGAACTATGGCTTAACAATTTTCCATGCATCCCTCAATCCAGTCAAGATGACAACTCAAATTAACCACCATATTACATAAATACTGAATTTATACTACAAAGCCTGCAGCCATAGCCCTGTAGCATCTGATCCTGTCAGATCCCAGAAGCTAAGCAGGGTCAGGCCTGGTTAATACTTGGATGGGAGACCATCTGGGAACACCAGGTGCTGTAGGCTTGGGAGATGGACCTGGCAACTCACTCCTAAAAATCAATCTGCCATTGAAAACCCTATGAACAGCAGAGAAGCACTAACAGTAGTGTTTCTCCTGTTGTATCCAGGGTTGCTATGAGTCAGATACCAACTTGACGGCACCTAACAACAACAACATACTACAGAACCTCTGGAAAATACAGGTTCCTCTTTTTTGATAAAATTTTATCAAAATTCATAAAATTTGTGGAAAACTAAGTCATAAATTATTATTATTATTTGTGAACTATGTCCTGTTCCCTCATTGCTTAATATTGCTGCCTCAGAGATTTCTTTCCTGTGTGTCTGGCTTATGGTGAGCTGACAGTTGTTCTTGGGACTCTGGTTCTAAGTTTCCTGCTAGCTCGACCTCTTCTTCAATCTTCCTTTCAGGAAAGAATCCTCTGTGGATGCCAGAGATTCTGTGGGGAAGGAAAATTTCATTCTCTGCATAATCTATTTGGCATAAAAGAAGCACTTAAGCAATTGGTCAGTTTTTGCAGCAGGATATCCTGTGACTTTTCCACCTCTGAGTACTCCTGCACTTGATTGCCAACAACCAGACACTCAGACTTTCAGGCTACATCCAGAGTTTCCTAAGGGTCAGAACAGGATGGTGGCAAAGAACAATAGAGAGTAAGAGATCTACTCAGAGTCCTCCTCATTGGCCTGGATGGACTCTGAGCACTCTATTTAGATATTAACTGAAAACTTATTCAGGCCTTTGGAAACTTCATAGCCAACCATCTTTTCTGATCATCTCCCAAGGCATAACTCTGATGGTGAATGTCTAGCTTCAGGCAAACATATAAACACATTTAGGATGCATTGTGTGCCAAGCAATAATCAAATAAGCATAAGCTTTAGAAATAACCCATTACAAAGAATGAGTGATTCTAGTTGAGTAGACTGGGGAAAGGGGAGGAGAGCTGGTCTTCCCAGGATTTTAAAGGATGACTAGAAGTTTGTCAAATACATAATGTGGAAAAAATATCTAGAAAGTGAAAACAGCTTGTAGAAATAAAGATGATATAACCACAAGGAGTTTTAAGGAATATTTATTGTCTAGTAACAGATCCACATTCATATCTGTACTGCACATATTTTATTTTATTTCCCATCTCCTTTTAAGATGGATGAAGTGGAAGCTGCCTTGAAAGAACTGGCAAAACACAAAGCTCCAGGAATTGATGGGATACCAATAGAGATGTTTCAATAAACAGATGCAGCACTGGAGGTGTTAACATGTTTATGCCAACAGATTTGGAAAACTGCTACTTGGCCAACTGACTGCAAGAGATCCATATTTGTGCCTATTCCCAAGAAAGGGGATCTGACTGAATGTGCAAACTATCGGACAATATCATTAATATCACACACCAGCAAAATTCTACTAAAGATCATTCAGAAGCGACTGCAGCAATACATAGACAGGGAATTACCGGAAAATCAAGCGGGATTCAGAAGAGGGCGGGGAACTAGGGACATCATTGCTGATGTCAGTTGGATATTAGCTGAAAGCAGAGAATATCAAAAAGATGTCTATCTATGTTTTATTGACTACGCAAAAGCATTTGATTGTGTGGATCACAACAAATTATGGATAACACTTCGGAAAATGGGAATACCAGAACACCTAATTGTGCTCATGAGAAATCTGTACATGAACCAGGAGGCACTTGTTCGAATAGAACAAGGAAACACTGAGTGGTTTA
>VMDO01021976.1:0-34360 GCA_007922755.1 Pedetes capensis | reverse complement strand
TTTTTTGGTTTTATATCACATTTTAAGTGCTTGAAATTTAAAAACATTTCTTATTTATTATAGATGTATTATTTTCCAACTGTGCTTTCTAACTGCTAATTAAATTTGAACTTTTTAATTGTTACTCAAGGTTTTAAATATTTAACATATATTTTATTTTGGGTTAACATACATATTAATGGGATCCAGTATATATAAACACATGCATATATCCTGTGTTAATAAAATCTGTTGTTGTTAGGTGCCATTGAGTCGGTATCTGACTCATACTGACCCTGTGTACAACAGGCAAAACACTATTGTCAGTGTTTCTCTGCTGTTTATAGGATTTTCAATGGAAGATTGATCTTTTGGGAGTGGGTTGCTGGGTCGGTCTCCCAAGCCTACAGCACCTGGTATTCCCAGGCAGTCTCCCATCCAAGTACTAACTAGGCCCGACCATGTTTAGCTTCTGAGATCTGACGGGATCAGATGCCACAGGGCTAAGACTGCAAGCCTAATAAAATCTAGCTTCCTTTTATTCCCTTCACCTATTTCCCAATCTGTAGTAAACACCATTCCGTCTTCAGGTCCAGTGTTTTTAGCTTCCCTATATGAGACAGAACATGAAGTGCTTGTCATTCCATGTCTGGCTTATTTCACTTGGGTTTGTTTTTTCCCTAGGCTTCCATCTTAGGGATTTTGCTTTTAAGAAATAGAGGCCATTCATACTAACTCAGGCAAAAGAAGAGAACTTATTTGAAGAATAAAGGACTTTTCCCAACCCCAATTACACAGTGGACTGAATTAGAGATTAAAAAGTCAAGGATAAAGGATACTCTCTGCATCTACTAGATGCTAAAATTCCTTTTCCTACTACTTTTCTTGCTCCAGAATATTCATTTCTCAAATTAAGAGTCAATGTCTTTATTTCATCATAAATTTCAACATGTGACCTTACCTGAAATTCAGAATGCTGGCTTTTGTTTCCTCTATTTATTGTGCTTTGTGCTCTTCAGAGCTCATTTTTAGGTCATTGAAAGCATCTTTTTTAAAGGACATGTTGTTGTTGTTGTTGTTGTTGTTGTTAGTTGCCCTTGAGTCGGTATCTGACTCATAGCGACCCTCATAGGGTTTTCAATGGCTATTTAGGGATTGCCTTGGGAGTGGATTGCCAGGCCCTTCTCCCATTTTTGCGGTGCTGGGAATTGAACTTGGGACCTCAGAGACTGCAGCGCAGTGCTCTACCAACTGAGCTAAATCCCAGTGTTGTTGTTGTTAGGTGTCATCAAGTCGGTACCCGACTCAGAGCAACCCTACATACAACAGGGCAAATACTATTGTCAGTGCTTCTTTGCTGTTCACAGGGTTTTCAATGGCGGATTGATATTTGGGAGTGGGTTGCCGGGTCTGTTTCCCAAGCCTACGCACCTGGCGTTCCCAAGTGGTCTCCCATCCAAGTACTAACCAGGCCCCATACTGCTTAGCTTCCGAAATCTGATGGGATCGGGTGCCACAGGGCTATGGCTGTAGGCAAAGGACATATAGTATTCCATTAAGTAGGTATCTCATATATTCCTTATCCAATTATCCACTGGACACCTCAGGTGTTTCCATATCTTGTATATTGTGAATTGTGCTGAAATGAACATGGAAGTGAAGACCTCATTTTGATATACTGAGTATATTTTCAAATTGCTAAAAGGTATATTTTTAATATCCTCTGTGAAAAAATAATAGGTTGGTAAAGTGATAGAGACTTTCTAGTGAGCACATAAATTAAAACATACCACCATTATTTGTCAGTTAAAAACAAGTAAAAAAGTCTAATTCTGAAAAAAATTCAGTACAAATAAGGAGGAAAATAGGAATAACTCAATTGTCCCAGAGTGTGTGAACATCTGTCATAGGAATGTATTCCTTGTAGCTATAGACTGGTAAAGGTCCCTGACCTGAGTAAAGTGAGTGCTGGTGGAACTGAGGAAAGAAGATAGCACAAGGCCCTAGGGAGGTAAATGATCAGTGAGAATATCAGTTCCTGAGGAACGTGGAAGACACAGCCAAAACATGTCAGGGAAATTTCCTAGTAGGAGAGAGCTACCAAAACTCGAGGCAAATAATATAAATAGGTTATGCACTTGAACTTCTTGAAAAATTCTGAATATCTACAGAAGATTGAGAGAGAACCTTGAACTCAAAGAAATACTTGCTCTGAGTACCAATATTTTAGTATTTTCTGTGTGATCTTGTGCAAATAACCATGACTCTAAGTCATTTTCAATAATAAGGGCAAATTATGACAATTGAAATAAAGTTTTAAATTGCTAAGAATGAATGCTGAATTAGTACATCCTGGCTAAATGAATGATTAAGTAATGAACATGTTGTAAATTGGTTTCCACTCTCTAAAGTGGTGTAAAATGAGGTGGATTTGTGTTACAATTGTGATTTGTTTTATTGTAGGCATCTCAACTTCTGGCATCCAGCACCCCTGCATTGAAACCATGGCCAGTACAAATAACGTGACTGAGTTGATTATCACTGGCCTTTTCCAGGATCCAGAGGTGCAGAGAGTGTGCTTTGTGTTGTTTCTCCCCGTGTACCTGGCCACGGTGGTGGGCAATGGCCTCATTGTTGTGACGGTCAGCATTAGTCAGAGCCTGTGTTCCCCCATGTACTTCTTCCTTGGCTACCTGTCCCTGGTAGAGATCTGTTATTCTTCTACTGTCGTCCCTAAATTCATCACTGACTTACTTGCTGATATTAAAACCATCTCCCTGAAGGGCTGTCTGACTCAGATATTCTTCTTCCACTTCTTTGGAGTTACTGAGATCCTCCTTCTCACAGTTATGGCCTATGACCGCTATGTGGCCATCTGCAAACCCCTCTACTACACATCTATCATGAACCAGCCTGTGCGTCACCGTCTGGTTGCTGGTTCCTGGCTGGGTGGCTTTTTTCACTCCATAATCCAGATTTTCATCACCATTCCATTGCCCTTTTGTGGTCCCAATGTGATTGACCACTACTTCTGTGACCTCCATCCCTTGTTCAAAATTGCTTGTACTGACACCTTTGTGGTGGGAATTATTATGTTTGTCAACAGTGGACTATTCTCTGTGTTCTCCTTCCTCTTCTTGGTGTCCTCCTACATTGTTATCCTGGTCACCTTGAGGAACCATTCTGCAGAGGGGAGGCGCAAAGCCCTCTCTACCTGTGCCTCTCACATCTTGGTGGTCGCCTTGTTTTTTGGACCTGCCATCTTCCTGTACTTGCGGCCCGCCTCCACCTACACTGAGGACAAACTTGTGGCTGTGTTCTACACGGTCATCACCCCCATGCTAAACCCCATCATCTACACACTCAGAAATGCAGAAGTGAAAATTGCCATGAGGAGGTTGTGGGGGAAGAAAGTGAACTCAACGGTGGAATAAAAATGAGAATGTGAAAGAAACTGTTACATGAGTAGGGTGACTAAAATTTCAAGCTGAGTTTTGTCAATTGTGAAGGAATAGAACAAAAGTTACCTGTTTGTTTTTTCTTGTCTTTAAATGAACCACTTTAACTCCATAGTATCATTTCATAGTCTGTCATGGTGGTTAGTATTTTGGAGTATGTTAAAATTAGGGTATTTTGTTTATTTCTTTTTTTTGTTTGTTTTCTTTCCCTTTTCTTTTCCTCTCTCTCTCTCTCTCTCTCTCTCTCTCCCTCCCTCCCTCCCTCCCTCCATCCCTCCCTCTCTTTGTGGTACTGGGGGTTGAACTCGGAGCCTCACACATACTTTTTTTAAAATGTCCTCTACCACTGAACATATTATCCACTTTTTTCTTTTTTTCTTGAGACAGAATCTTGCTAAGTTATGCAGGTTGCCTCTGGCCTTGAACTAGTGATCCTCCTGTCTCTGCCTCCTGAGTGGCAGGGATTATAGTTGTGCATCACTATGCCTGGCTGGCTATTTCCCATCTCTTCTCCAGTAGTCTCTATTGCAAAGTGTATAGAATGGAGGAATGAATCATCTTGAATACAATCACTGCCTGTTATTTCTCCATTGTGTGACCTTGACTTTATTCACTACACTTCTGGTGTTGGCATGATGTGGTATGAAGAAGGATCATGGCCCTTGGAGACAATAGTTCGTCATCTGCTTTGTTTCCTTACCAGGGTGATTTTGCGGGAGTCCTAGGGATGTTTCTGTACTTCAGTTGGTGCCTTGTCTCTTTAGCCTGATTCTAATGCCTGAAATCCTATGTTGTTGTTGTTGTTAGGTGCCATGGAATTGGTATCTGACTCATAGCAACCCTGCATATAACAGGTGAAACACTATTGTCAGTGCTTCTCTGCTGTTCATAGGGTTTTCAATGGCAGATTGATTTTTTTGGGAAGCGGGTTGCTTGTCCATCTCCCAAGCTTACAGCACCTGGTGTTCCCAGGTGGTCTCCCATCTAAGTACTAACCAAGCCTGACCATGTTTAGCTTCCAAGATCTGATGGGATTGGGTGCCACAGGGCTATGGCTGCAGGCTTGAAATTGTATAGTGGTAGCTTTATTTCATGACCAAAGGGGGCATTATTAGAATGCAAATGAATACGGGAGGGGAACTAAAAGTAAGCAATTACTAACCATGAGTATCTTAATGAGAACAAGTAGCTAAGGATTTGAGTCTAGTGCCAGACTGACTGAGTAAAGAACAACCTCACTACTTAATGACTGACTGTGCAACCTCAGGTAGGTGGCTAAAACTGATTCCTTGACAGAGAAGTCTGGGACCAGATGGAAGTCAATGTCACAGTGTTCCTGAAGGTGGACCCTGTTTTAATAACCCTATGGGGGATGTTGTTGTTGTTGTTAGGTGCCGTCGAGTCAGTATCCGACTCATAGCGACCCTCATAGGGTTCTCAATGGCTGACTGTTTCGGGATTGCCTTGGGAGTGGATTGCCAGGCCCTTCTCCCATTTTTGCGGTGCTGGGAATTGAATTTGGGACCTCAGAGACTGCAGCGCAGCGCTCTGCCAACTGAGCTAAATCCCAGCCTATGGGGGATATAGGGGAGCATTGGGATGTAAGCACCTGAGACTTGTGAACCAAACTACCTTTGGAGTCCTTGAGACAGAGAATGGGTCTGGTTGGCATATGTATCTCTGTCCCTGGGGTTAGACCAATTAACTGAAAATCAACTGGCCAAGTTATAATTTGCAAATATTAGAGAATTACCACAAGTTATGATTCATCAAAAACATGCTTCTAGTAACCCTTTATATCATTTATAGTCCTGATGTTTTGCTGATGTCTGGAATGAGCAATGGTTGGGGAAGGAAAATTCTGTGTATTATGAGTTTTACTTTCTTAGGAACAGTGACCATCAAGGGAATTATATGTGACAATTTCTTTCTTTCAAACAAAGTTTCAATCTTGTCTAATGCCTTCCCCAAGTCTCATTTCCATTCCTGGATTTATTCCATCCAGCAAAGGACAAAAATACAATGTAATATTAATTAATCTTTCTTTTAGAGATTGAAACATCATTTAGATTAGATTTTCACTGCCAGGAACAGAATCTGAAACACAATAAAACTCAAGAAGTGAACAATCCGAGGTAGAGATATTCTCTATCATGTTTCTCCATCTTTTATTGCTTCCATTTTCATGTTCACTTCATGGCCCAAGATGGCTGTTGGCGCTCTAGTCATAGTGGCATCATTCCTGTCATCAGGAGAAAGGAAGGGATAAAATAAGTGTGTATCCTCTCCTTTGAAATTGTGAGGGAGGCTGGGTAGTTTAATTTTTAATTCAAGTGGGCATATGCTCAGATAAAAATTTAAGGGTTCTAATATTATAGAAGAAAGGAAGAGAAAATAAGTATTAGGTCACACCAGCAATGTATTCCTGAATAAATCAAGCACAAGCTTGGTCACAAATTCAGGTACTGGTCCTAGAATAGATGTTTCCCTCCATGTGGTCCCCATCCCAGCTATGTTTTACTTTTTTTTCCATCCTAGGGAGTTCTAATATACTGGTGGCATAGCTTTCAGCATCACAGTAACACACAAGACCCCACAGCATGCCAAGTTGACAAACACATTAGGGTGTTACATATACCAGCAGGGCCACCCATGATGGACAGATTTTAGCTGAGCATTCAGACTAAGACATACTAGGGAGAAGGACTTGGCATCCCACTACTGAAGCAACTAGCCATTGAAAACCCTATGAATATCAGAGAAGCACTGTTAGATATAGTGCTAGAAAATGAGCACCCATCAGGAGGGCATTTAAGAAATGACTAGGGAAGAGTTGCCTCCTCAAAGTAAAGTCTACCTTAATGAGGGGAATGGAGCCCTCAGACCTCCTGTGGCTGATATGGCATGACTCAAAATGAGAAGAAACATAATGGTTGCAACATTGGGCTCAACAATAAGAAGATCATGTATATAGCACAGTGCTGGGTAGTGTTTTGTTCTATTGTACATAGAGTAGCTACATAGAGTACATAGAGTTGGATCTGAATGGATGACATTCCTCAACAACTGAGGGGTGGAACCAAGGTCTTACACATGGCAGCCAAAAACTCTACCACTAAGCCACACTCCCAGCTCATTTTAAAATTAAAATTTATTTTTAATTTTAAAAAAAATTTTGAGACAGGATCTCACTAAATTGTGCAAGCTGCCTCTGGCTTTGAACTTATGATCTTCCTGCCTCATCCTCCTGAGATGCTAGGATTACAGGTGTGCACTATGGTGCCAACTTAGGTTTTACTATTTAATTGAGGTAAAATGTACATTCAGTGAAATGAATAGACCTTAAATGTAAAATCCAGTGATTTTTGATGAATTTACACACTGTGTCACCAACACCCCAAACAAGAGGTGGAATATTTGTATCATCCCAGAAACTTTCATGTCTCCTTTTAGGCATTCTCCATTCCCCACTGGTATTGACTGATATTGACTGGTATTGACTGGTAGTTTCTATCATCATGGATTAATTTAGCCTATTCCTTGGCTGATATAAATGGAAGCATGACAGATGTACTCTTTTGTACATGGGTTCTTTCACCTTAATGTTTTTGAAATTTGTCTCTGTTATAGATTACAAATTTGTCTTTTTATTTAGTGAGTAGAATTCCATTGCATGACTGTACCTCAATCCATAAAATTTATTTTGTTGGTGGACATGGGTTGATTTTGATTTTCAGCTGTTGTGAATAAAAGCTGCAAGGAAAAATTTTTTTACATTTCTATCTTTTAATAGAAGCATAAATTAACAGTTATTTATATATTTTGTTTGCATAGTAACTTTACTACAAAGAGGGATATGAAAGGACATATTCTTAGTTCTAGAAGAAAAATAATTGCTTTGGTTTCATTGGATCTGGATAAACAAGGTCAGGATCGATGGTTGGTTTTCATTAGATTAGGAAATAAAATCAACCTCTTATAACAAACAAAATTTACACTCCTAGGTGAACAAGCACAGATTTATATCACAAATATTTTAATAAATATAGTTTCTAACAGCAAACATTCATATATATGCATTCAAAAATCTGTCTTCTTTAGATTTATTAAACTGAATCTTTGAGTATAGAAAATTTTGGGAGCTGGGCACTCTGGTGCATGCCTGTGATCCTAGTTACTTGGAGCCTGAGGCAAGGGGATTGGGAGTTTGAGGCTGGAGGCAGCCTGTGCACTTAGTGAGACTTCGTCTCAAAATAAAAAAGGGGGCCTTGAAGTGCAGCTTAGTGGTGAAGCATTTGTCTGGAGGGCACAAGGTTCTAGGTTCAATACCTCGGTACAAAGAAAGAAAAGAAAAGAAAGAAAAAAGAAAGAAAAAAGAAAGAGAGAAAAGAAAGAGAAAGCATACTTAATTGGCATATATATCAGATAAAATAGGTTTTAAACAAAAAAGTAGAAACAGATAACAGAAGTCATATAAT
Source organism: Pedetes capensis (assembly GCA_007922755.1). Classification (NCBI taxonomy): domain Eukaryota; kingdom Metazoa; phylum Chordata; class Mammalia; order Rodentia; family Pedetidae; genus Pedetes; species Pedetes capensis. The sequence continues at coordinate 26,445 of VMDO01021976.1, read as the reverse complement.
AAAGAGGTCAATTCAACAAGATGAAATAAAAATTCTAAATATATATGCACCTAATAACAGACCACTCAAGACATAAAGCAAATGTTAATTCCTCCAAAAGGAGAGACAGACTCCAATACAACAATGGTACTTAATACACTAACACCTCACTTTCAGCAATGGACATCATCCAGACAAAATAAATGATAAACAACAGAGTTAAATTGCACCCTAGACCAAATGAAGCTTATAAACATCTATAGGACATTCTATTCAACAGCTAAAGAATACATATTCCTTTCAACGGTACGTGGAATATTTTCCATAATAGATCATGATAGTCCACAAACAAGTCTCAACAAATTCTTAAGAAATCATATTGAATATCTTTTCTGACCCTAATGCAATAAAACTAGATACCAATAACAAGAAAAACTTTGGAAGCTATAGAGATGCATAAAAATCAAACAACTGATTTTTGAACAACCAATGGATAAATGAAGAAATCAAAATGGAAATTCAAAATTTTCTTGAAACAAATGAAAATAAAGGTGCAACATACCAAAACTTATGAGGTATAGTAAAAGCAATGATAAGATGGAAATTTGTGGTTCTTTAGTTTTTTTTTTAATGTTTTATTTGTGCTTGGGATCAGACTCAAGGCCTTGCTCATGCTAGGCAAGCACTCTACCACTGAATTACACCTATAGCCCTCTTTTTTGTTTTCATTTTTGTTTTTGTGTGTATTAATTGTAAAAAAGGGTGTCATTGTGAAATTTTCATACACACATTTAATATACTTTCAACACACTGGGAGAAACATTTGTAGCAATAATTTCACCTGTCAAGGAGATAGATTTCAAGTAAACAACTTAACAATGCACCTTAAAGTCTTAGATAAGTGAAGCATGGTGGTACATACCTATAATTCCAGCAATTTAGGAGGTGGATGCAGGATTACAAGTTCAAGGCAAGAGGTAGCCTGTGTAATTTAGTGAGATCATGTCTCAATATAAAAAATGAAAAAGGAGTCAGAGATGCAGCTAAGAGTTAGAGCACTTCCAAAATATACACAAGGCTCTGGGTTCATCCTTGCAGTATTACAAAAAACAAAAACAAACAAGAAACACAACACAATACAACAAAACAAAACCACAACAAAAAATGACTTAAGCAGGAACAAACAAATCACACAATTAGTAGAAAGATATAATGAGTTCTAATTTTATTCCATTGTGATCCGATAAGGTGCAGGGGATGATTTTTCCTTTTTTTGTATTTGTTGAAGCCAGTTTTGTGGACTAAAATGTGGTCTATCTTAGAAAATGTTCCATGTGGTGCTGAGAAGAATGCATATTCCTCCTGAGATGGATGGAATATTCTGAAGATTTTCAGCCTCTTATAGTCTTTGTGCACTATGTGAGTCTCTTGGATGCCACATACTGAGGGTTTATCTTTTTAATCCAGTTGGCCAATTTATGTCTCTTGATTGGTGAGTTAAGACCATTTACATTGAGAGTAATTATTCAGAGGTGCTTATTATTCTGCATCAATTTGGCATTTGTTACTGATTTTTGATTCATATATGGCCTATTTTTTTCTTAATTTCCTCTCCTGTTTACTGTTCATTTCTTTGATCTTGTATGTAGGGTTGTCTTACCTCTCCCATATGTCATGTTTCATCAAGGATCCTCTGTAATGCTGGCTTGGAAACTGTGAGTCATTTGAACAAGGCAATATCATGGAATGTCTTGTACTCACCATCTGTTTTAAAGGACAACTTCATTTGATAATGTAATCTTGGTTGGCAGGTATTCTGTTTTAGAGCTTGAATGATGTTTGTCCAAGCTTTCCTACACTTCAACATTGTTGTTTAGAAGTCTGCTGTTATTCTGATGGATTTGCCTTTGTAAGTGAGTGGGCATTTCTCTCTTGCAGCTTTTAGAATAGCTTCTTTGCTCTCTAGATTTAGCATTCCAATTATAATGTCGGGAGGATCTGTTCTGGTCTATTCTGTTTGGGGTTCTGAATGTTTCTGTTGCATAGGTATCCAGCTCTTGCCTTAGGTTTGAGAAGTTTCCATCTAACATATATTTGAATAAATTTCCTAATTCTTTCATGTTATTTTTGGCTCCCTCATGGACCCTCTAAATTTGTGAGTTTCATTTCCTCATTTTGTCACTACCTCTTGAAAATCTTGGTCATACTGCTTCATCATTTTTTCTATCTTGGCATGTGAGCAAATAATGTCTTCTACCTTTCCTTCAGCTTCAGTGATCCTGTTTTCAGCTTTGTTAATTCTTGAGACTGAAGATTCTACCATAATGCCAAATTGGTTTAATTTTCCTTGCATCTCAAGGACTGCTGCTTTGTTTTTCTTCAGATTTTCTAATTCTCTGGAGATCTCTTCTTCCAAATTAGATACCATTTTGTCCAGTGAATCAGTTGCTTTCATGGTGGTGTCTTTGAGGGCTTTTAGCATATTTTTAAGCAGGGTTCTAAATTCACCTTCAGTTATCTCCAGGAATCTGGTTTCCCTGACATTATCTGTCAAGGTGCTTTGGTCTAAAGGATCTTTCCATCCAGCATGTCCTTTCATGTTTCATGTGTTTTTCTGTGGAGGCTTGTCCATTGCTTGGTCTGGGTGCTAGGTCCCACCTCCTCTGTGTATAAATAGATTCTCCTCTGCTGTTCCCATGAGTTTGAGTGTTGATGGGTCACTGGCATTTCTCTCTTTCCCTCACTGTATAATTTGCAGCTTCAGTGTCCAGTGCCTAGCTCTTGCTGCAACCTGTGCATTTAACATTCCTCCTCATTTTCTCCCTGTCCCTTACATTCCCAGCCTCCAATTGCATCACAGCCTAAATGATGTGTTTTAGGCTCCCCAGACCTATGGCACACTGTTTCTCCATCTTGCAAGCCCTATCAGGCCCCAGATGCACCTTATTCTGAGCAAGCTTTCCTAGGCTCAGGGATCCAGCAGCACCTGCTGCTCTACACCATCCCCTGATCTCACCACCCCTCAGTTTCCCTCCCTCCTGCTCATGGTTCCAGTGGCACCAGAGGCTGAGGTGGCGACAGTATCTTTTGGATAAGAAAAATCAAAAACAAAAAACAAAACAAAACTCATAGGCCCTGGGTCCAAGACCCTACAGTGGGGCCATGTTATCTGACCTTTTCCCTGGAGAGTCCTGCAGATCTCCACTTTGTCCACCTTCCCTCCTATCAGCCACGATTGTCTGAGAGGGCCCTGCCACACTCTCCTCACCCCTGTGTCCTTGCCAACACCCTGCTTTACCTTATTCCAGCTTCTTGCTGTCAGGAAAAGCCAAACTGGTACTTATCCAGGCCCATCTCTGCTGGTGTCTCCACCTATAGTCCAATTGTCTTTGTTCTCTGATATAAAATTTCCTAATAGGTGATGACATCATTATTTTGAAATTTCTCAATTCCACCATGTGGATGGGGATTTACTCTATATACTCTCTTGTTGGAAGCCAGTGGGTCTGGGGGAAGGATGTCTGCATAGTGTCCCTCCTGTGGGGATGATGGCAGAATGCCTATGCTACTCTCTCTGGCTCGACCAAGTTTTGGGGTTCACTTGGTGACCTGTCCTGTGGGGTGCACCACCAGTGCTGCACTAGCAGGATGATAACACATTACCTCCTGTTTTTCTGAGGCTTGTGTCTCCCTATAGAACTCACCTCAGATCCACAGCAGCATATGGCCATGGGTGGAGTCTTGGATGCCACATTCACTGGCCTGTCCTGACTTCCAGGCTCACTTGCTGATCCTAGGCTGTGGTGGGCAGGATGATGGCGTGTCACCCTCAGTCGATTGGAGGCCTGTGCTCCCTCATAGAACTCACACCATGCTGTACTCCAATCACAAACTAGGCAACCAGGACTTCTGCCACAGGAAGATGGCAGATTGTGTCACTGGCTCCAATCTCACCGTATTTACCAGTACTCCTTGTCCTTGGGGCTCACTCACCATATGTGCTCTCTGAAACGTGCTGCCAGCACCTTGTCACTAGAATGATGGCATGTTGCTAAGGCTACACTCAGTGGTGGATATAAGCCCTAGGCTCTCATATGGAATTCTCATTGTGCTGTATGCACTCTCAGTGCTCTGCAGGCAATTGGTAAGTGATTATGTGAGGCACTTTCTCAAGGTATGTCTCTGGCTTGGACTCCCCTTCCAAACTCCTCCTCCAAACTCTCTCCATGGTCTGTGCAACCCACGTCATGTTAGTGGAATTGGTGATGGTCTTCTTGTTGGACAGGTTCTGTGAAGATACTAATTTTCTCTTCCTGCTGGGACAAAGCTCCGTATTTCTGTTGGAGATCTCTCTCTGTCCTGCCATGCTGATTCCTTCTTTTTTTGTTGTTTAATTTTCTTGCATTTGATGTTATCTGCCTAACTCTGTATTTTTTTTTATCCCTCTCTTTTATCTTACTTTCTTGGCTATATCTATCTGTTCAGTATGACTTTTAAACTATTATTTAAGCTCTCCAGTTTCTCAAGGTGGATATTATCTGTTCATCATCTTCCTCCCTCTCAATTAATGAATATTTCATAATGGTTTGTGGTGATGATTTCAAATGTTCCTACCACAGAGAAATGGTGAATGTGTGAGGTGACAGTATGACAATTATCCTGATGTGGCCATTGCATACTTAACATGTTATTGATATGTCACTCCATACCCCATAGTATGAAAAGTTATTATAAAGGGAAGGAGAGAGGGGAGAAGAAAACAAGGATGTGATTTTAACCTACAGAACATTTGTGGTAATATTCTCCTTTGCCTTTGCTCTTGGTTTGAGCCTTCTAGTTACTCAAACCCATGATATTGTTGGATACCACAAAGGCTATCAAGTTCCACAAGACTCTACAAAAATATTAACCTCTGCCCTTAGGACATCACACCAGGTTACCAAGGAGTTTTGGTTAGTAAGGAGAATTGCAGCACTAGTAACATTAAGTCCTTATATTTGTTTCTGCCATTTATAAAAATCCCATTGAAATCAATATCTATTTTAAGGACTCTTAACAATCAGACACACACCTTAAAAAGTCACTTTCCAATCCCAGAGTTCTCCCTTTCCATGTCCTGCACCTTTCCTTCTTCTCCTCCTGGTAAAATTCAGCTTTTTAAAGACTCAGCTCAGACACAACTACACTCATGGCTCTGGGTCCCTGGTACTTCTCCTGTTAAATCTACTTTGGTCTGTCATGGCTAGGGTAATATCACATTTGTACAGCCCAGGCACAAGCCCTGCCACCAGGCTGATTCCCACCTGAGGGAAAAACCTCTGCTCCCTTAAACTCTGCCTCCCAGATGAGTCCAGTACAGCCTCTGTGGCCATACAAACCATGTCTCTCCCTCTCTCTCCCTCTCTCTGTCTCTGTATCTCTTCTCATGTCTATCTCTCGCCCTCTATTTTTCCCCAGAGCAGGGATATGTGGGGAACAATTTGCAGATCATTCACCTTGACATGTTTCGACAGCAGAGCCTGTAGTGTGAGAAAGACGGGTTGGTGCCCTGGGATGCCACACCGTCTTTCTCCATGTTTTTACACTTTAACATACTAAAGATGTGGTTTGCATGTGGTGCTTGTCTGATGTCCCCTTATCAGAATGAAAGCTCCATAGAGACAGAGATTTTTATGTGTTTTGCTCCCACTGAACTCTCAGCCGCTGCCATGTAATGCCAGGTCTGTAGTAAGTAAGTACTCATGAAGCACTGTTGAATGGATGAATATATGTCAGGCAAGAGGGTTGACAGAGGTCACATGGCAAAGTACTCTTAGGTGGCCTAGCATTTATATCAGGGCATAAAGAAGAAAGATCAAAGTTAAAAACTATCCAAATTGCCATAGAATCTCAGAGCTTCTGAAATTCCTCCAATTTTCCAATGAAAAAACCCTCTAAAAATCCTGGGGGCAGGGACTGGGGATGTAGTTCAGTGGTAGAGTATCAGCCTAGCATGCTCAAGGCCCTGGGTTTGATACCCAGCACTACCCCCCACTAAAAAAACTCCATCTTTCTCCATGTTTTCACACTGTAACATACTAAAGATGTGGCTTACATGTGATGCTTGTCTTATGCCCTATTATCAGAATGTAAACTCCATGGAAACAGAGATTTTTATGTGTTTTGCTCCCACTGCACTCTCAGCCCCTGCCATATGATGCAGGGCCTGCAGCAAGCAAGCACTTGGGAAGCACTGTTGAATGGATTGATGTGTCTCAGGCAAGAAGGTCGACAGAGGTCACATGACAAAGTCATCTTAGGCCGTGTAGAGTTTGTATGGGGACATAAAGAAGAAAGATGAAATTTAAAAACTATCCAAATTGCCATAGTATCCCAGAGCTTCTGAAATTCTCCAAATTTATTAACAACAAAAAATCCTCTAAAAGTCCTGGGGACTGGCCTAAGATACTAAGTGGTACCTGTCTATCTGTAACCTATGCATCCAACCCTCTGAGAACACCCCTAGCCATGTCTTCCAAATATCTTCACCAAATCCTTCTGAGTGTGTTATGGGCTCAACTGTGTCCCCATAAAATTCATGCGGACATCCTTAACCTCTAGTACTTCAGAATGTGAGTATGTTTGGAAAAGTAGCCTTTAAAGGGGTAAAGTAAAATGAGGTGGGAAGGGTGAGGGCCCTAATCCAATGTGACCAGAGTCCTTGTAGCAAGAGACTAGACACAGACATGCCCAGAGGAAAGACCATGTGAGGACACAGGGTGGCGGCAGCCAAGGAGAGAGGCCGGCTGACACCTTGGCCTCTGACCTCTAGCCTCCAGAATTGTGAGAAAATAAAATTCTTTTTGTTTAAACCACCCAGCCTATGGTATTTGGAACAGCAGCCCTGGAAAACTAATAGCATGTGAAAAGTCTGAAAGGGAAGGGTGTTTTTGTTAAGGATGCCCCAGAGAAAATAAGAAGCCAGTAAACTGCTTGGGAAATGGTATGGACATAAAATGAGGGAAAAGAAAAGAAAGAAACTAAGGCATAATGTGTGATAATTTTTTTATTTGGCATTTGTAAGTCTTAAATTTTTTGTCAGACCACTTTTTCCTTAAAAATAAAAGCAACCAACAGCATTACTCTGTACAAGTATAACAAACATTAGAAATATGCATCATTACAAAATTGTTACAAGAAAAATTCAGTTTAGAGTCCACATCAACCCATCCTATTCAAATGTGCCCCCAAGGGAGGAAAAGCTACAGTGTGTTAAACACGCAAGAACTAGGAACTTGGACTTTTGAGACAAATCCACATCAGCCACTGAGACTTGCTCAGCTCAGCAAGTGCAATTAAGCATTTTGAAAGAAAACTGGGATTTCTACCCCAGATGAAAGACATATGAATCATCTGCATAGTTGACCCCGCTCCACCAGATTCCCCAGAGCCTCGGACTTTACAAAGCACATATCTAGTGGAGTCAATTATGCTAAAGTCTGGCTGGAGGTCACAATGTGGCCATGGGGGACAGATGGCAAATGTCATTCCTGACTGGTGAAAATGACCACTCGATTCAACTTTGGAGGAAAAATGTCTTTGTTCTTGGGAGAAGATACCAATGACTCAAGTCCCCCACACCAGCTGGCCACCAATCTTGAGCCCTTTCATTAATAGCCAATTCCATATTGGTTGCTTTTTTATATGTAATTGTCAGATCCAAGCAGGGAGTTCTCACGATCCCCACAATTCCACAAGACTCTTGAAATTTTAGTTCTTTTTTTGCAGGATGGCTTGGGGCACAAGCTCAGAAGCACACTCCTCTTGCCTAATGAGAACTAGGAAAGAATCAGTCATGTCTAACTCATAAAACCAGCAAGCTCCACATATGGATAAGGAAGAAAGAAATGGATGAATACTATGCAAGCCAACCAGGAACAGGGAAATACCAAACACAATTACCAGAATCAGCACACCCATCTCATTAACAACCATATATATAAGTTGTTTTAACACTCCAATTAAAAGACAAGAGACTAGTAGATTGGATTATAAACAAGATCCAACCATTTATTTGCAAGAAAAACATCTCACTGTCAGGGATATGTATAGACTAAAAGTAAAAGGATGGAAATGAATAGATCATGCAGGTAGAGACAAATAAAAAAAGGAGTAGAATTCAAGTTAAAATTAGAAGAGTTGAAGGTCAATGCATATTAACACAGGGAACAACTGATCAAGAAGATATAATAGTTGTAAGTATATATGCAGTGAATGTTGGTTCACCCAATGTTATAAAACAAATACTACCGGCCATAAGGGATAGATAAGTCCAGATACAATAATAGTGGGTGACTGCAATATCCACTCTCATCAATAGATAGAACATGCAGACAAAAACTCAACACAGAGATTTCAGTGTTAAACATCACAACAGAGGAAATGGACTTAATAAACATCTACAGCATATTCCATTCAAAAGCTATGGAATCTGATGCTTCTTAGCAGCCCATAGAAATTTCTCTAAAATGATCACATTTTGGGACTTAAGTCTTAACAAATAGAGAAAAATCAAAATAATTTCTTGTATCTTTTCAAACCACAGTGGAATAAAATTAGAGCTCAACAGCAAGAGAAATTACAGAAACTGTAAAAATACATGGAGATTGAACAATACACTCTTAAATGATCAATGAGATCTTGAAGAAATCAAGGAATAAATAAAAAAATTCTAGAACCAAATGAAAATGAAAATACTACCTACCCGAACTGTGGGATACAGAAAAGGCAGTTCTAAGAGGGAAGTTTAGAGCTGTGAGACCCTACATTTGAAAAACTCAGAGAGGATTCATATATATAACTTATTCATGTACCTCAAGATCTTAGAAAAACAAGAACAAACAAACTCAATAGATGAAAGAAATAATAAAAGACCTTCATAGAAAATAATATGGGGACTCAACACTAAAAAGAATTGGTGCAACAAAGAGCTGATTCTTTGAAAAGATAAACAAGATCAATAAACCCTTAGCCAAACTAACCAAAGGAAAGATAGACTCAAGTGAAAATTCGAGCTGAAATAGAGTGCATTCCAACAGAAACCAATGAAATCCAGAGAATCACTATGTAATACTTTGAATACTTATATTCTAAAAAAACTGGAGAAGATGAGATAGATAAATCCCTAGATGCATATGACTCATAAAAATTTAATCAGGAGGACATGAACAACTCAAACAGGCCTCTAAGGAGCAGTGAGATTGAAGTAGTAATAAAGAATCTTCCAGTAAAGAAAAGCCCAGGATCAGAAGGACTCATTGCTGAATTCACAGTACCTTTAAAGAAGAATTAACATCAATGCCCCCAAATTACAGAAACAATCCTGAGGAGAAAGAGCAATGCAGGGGGCATCATAGTAACTGATTTCAAATTATACTGCAGGGTCATAGTAAAAAACAAAACAAAACAAAACAAAACAAAAAACACTGCCATGGCACTGGTACAAAAACTGACATGTAAACCAATGGAACAGAATAGAGGATCTAGAAATAAACCCGTTTAGCTACAGCCATCTGACTTCTTACAAAGGTGCCAAAAATACAAGTTGGAGAAAAGACAACCTCTTCAACATATGGGGCTGAGAGTATTAGATATCCTCACATAGAAGACAGAAACTAGAACTTAATGCCAGTGGCACCCCTTTCTCCCCAGCAGGGTTGGCAACAGGAAATGTCTCCAGGTATTACTCTATGTCCTCTTTCGGGAAACTAACTTCTGGTTGAGAACCACTGATCTGTACCTCTTCTATACCACAAGCAAGAAGGACTGTTTCAGGTTCCTGACCTTGATGGTTCCTAATCCTTTTGAATAGTGTCTTCCTATGTAAAGCCACACAGTTAACTTCATGAGGAGCAGGGGAGGTCTCATATGTCTGTGAACAGCCTCACACAGGTGAGTCCTGTGGGAAAAGGGGGTGAATTTGCCTGCCCACATTTTCATTGATTTCTATAGTTGTTCCCTATGGAGATTGAGGTTCTGCTTTCCATGACATATTCTGTATGATTGGGAAGGAATAAGGGTGCAGATCTCTGGGGATCTCCCTCCTCTCTCTCATGTTGCTTAAGCAGTGTGAACTTAAGGTTTAGCTGCCTGAGGTCTTAGTTCTGAGTGGAACACGTGGGAGCCAAATCTGTTGTGCTTTTTATTTGAAAGGCAGTTGGTTTTGAGACCCAAGTGCCTCTGTCTCCACATATCCAAGTCTAAATCTGTAAGGGGAGTATTTTATCCATCATAGGGTCTCAGTGAGACAGGATTCTGGGTCACAGATTGAAGTAATGTTATTGGTTGGCTAACTGGGAGACCCTCAGGACCCCAGGGCTGTTCTCAGGGCCTTATTTGAATCTTCTTGTTCAGAACAGAAAAGGCCACTTTGGGAAGAGCAGGCAAGTCAAAGAATCACTGATGTGAGTTTTGTTTTTGACTGTGGGCTCCTTTTGCATGTGACTATTGATTCCAATTTGAAAGCAAAGAGGCCCCTGCCATTTCATTTCATTCCATGAGGCCCCTCACATTTTACAAAGTGCTCCTGCTGGGTCTTTGAGGCAAACACTGTGCCAGGCCCTGGGTAAGATTCAGGAATGGAGAACAAATGTGTGATATCATCCCTTGGGGGAACTTTTTTTTCAATATTTACTGAACACAAACAATTCACCAAATACCACACAAAAAAGGGGAGTGATGACACACATCCTCTGTTTATTAATTCTACTGATAGTCACTGAATGCTATTTCATGGAAGCCACTCTGAGGAACACTGGAGATAGAGTGGTGAGTAAGATATAATCTCCACCGTCAGGAAGCTCACACTGTTGTAGGGAAGTTGTTGTTGTTAGGTGCCATCAAGTCGGTATCTGACTCATAGTGACCCTCATAGGGTTTTCAATGGCTGCCTGTTTCAGGATTGCCTTGGGAGTGGATTGCCAGGTCCTTCTCCCATGTTGTAGGGAAGATGAGTATGTAAAGAACTATAATTCAGCGTGGTAAGTCTGTGATTCCAAAATGTCCTGATGGAAAGGGGTCACTGGCTGTAAGAATCTGTGGACTATAGAGGTGGATTTCCTACCTTTAAGAGGAATCTGAGGCAGCAAATGGGACGGGAGCTTATTCTATCCTGGGGTGGCAGTGGAAAGGGGATTCTTGTCATCCACCTTTGACTCAGGTATTATCTCTGTGTTACAGTTTGGATCTTGCATCTCTGACAATTTAAAGAACTTTCTGGATATCACATCTGTAATACCTGAGAGAGCTTGAATGTGACCTATAGAGTGTGCCATCGGCAGTACCTTCCTCCATTTATGGCTTTCTGGTATATCCTCAGTGATCTAGGAATTTAGGGCTGGTCCATATCCTTTCTTTGTTTCCCTAATTGTAAATTCTAGCAGTGAGTTTCCTCTAGTTCATGGTGGCCTTTATTCACCTTAGGCTGTCTGAATCACAGAAGGAAGATAACAATGGGATATGAGTGGAAATCATCTGACTCCTATTCTCAGGTTCCCAGGAGTCTCATTGTATGGGTGGCTATGTTGATACTCACAGTCTCAGCTACTTTGGACAAAGTCCAGCATGGAGCAGGACAGTCTATAAGTCAATCTGTGAGCAAGTGAGTGAGTAAGCAGTCTGAGTGATATACTGTGGGGTTTACAGGGCTAGGCTATGGGGAAGAATGTATTGTGGCATAAGTGAGCAACGCAAGGACGGAATAGGGGCAAAGAGACATGCAGTAAAGAAAATCTGCTGGGGAAATAGTACTTAAAACATTCAAAGGCAGTAGAAAGAAATCTAACAAGGTAACTCTAACACTAGGCTGCCTTCCCCATACTGTCTAATGAGGAGACTTATTGACTTCATAATTGGTCTTCCACCCTCTGCACAAAAAGTAATTTGCTTTCCAATTGACAAAGAATCTTGATGATTCCCCATTGGGTGCAAGATAAATCCCAAAGTCCCCAGTAATCCTTCATATACTGGTAGTAGTCTTTCTCTCTACAGCTTATGCCTTGTTCTTTTTTCTCTCTCTTCTAGCCACATACAATAAAACTGTACTTGCTGTATGCCTTCTTGGAAGGCTCTTTCTTCTTCCACATATTGCTAACTCCTACTTGTCTTTCCATACCTAGCTCACAAGCATCTCAGATATGCAAGAACTTTTATGTAATTCAGCTACTTCATGAAGAAGCTTTTGTTTTCTATCATTTCAGGTCACACTACCCACCTTGCTTCCTCTTCGTAGTGACCTCAGGGGTAATGTGCACAATGGGACTGAATTCATTTTTCTGGGGCTTTCTCCCAATCTGGAGGTGCAGAGAGTTTGCTTTGTGATATTTCTGCTCTTGTACACTGCCCAGCACTGTACATTGTGCTGGGGAATCTCCTCATCATGGTTACTGTTGTGACTAGCTGAAGTCTTGGTTCCCCCATGTACTTCTTCCTCAGCTCCCTGTCCTTCGTGGAGATCTGCTACTCCTCGACCACAGCCCCCAAACTCATCTTGGACCTGCTGGCTGAAAGGAAAACAATCTCTCTGTGGGGCTGCGTGACACAGCTGTTCTTCACCCACTTCTTTGGTGGCATTGAGATGTTCCTGTTCACAGTGATGGCCTATGACTGCTATGTGACCATCTGTAAGCCCCTGCACTACACCAGCATCATGAACCGGCAGGTGTGTGCTGTCCTCGTGGGAAGTGCTTGGGTGGGAGGCTTTGTGCATTCCTTTGCCCAAATCCTCCTCATCTTCCACTTGCCCTTCTGTGGCCCCAATGTCATGGACCACTATTTCTGTGACTTGCTTCCCCTGCTCCAACTTGCCTGCTCAGACACCTTCCTCATTGGTCTGATGATCGTTGTCAATGGGGGCACTCTGTCTGTCATCAGCTTTGTGGTCCTCTTAGCATCCTATGTGATCATCTTGTTCCATCTGAGGACTCAGGAGCTCTGAGGGGCAGTGCAAAGCCCTGTCCATCTGTGGGTCCCATGTCACCATGGTTAGCCTGTTCTTCGCACCCTGCATCTTCATCTATCTGAGACCTTCTTCCACTCTGCCTGTAGACAAGATGGTAGCTGTGTTCTACACAGTGATCACTCCCTTCCTCAACCCTGTCATCTACTCCCTGAGAAATGCAGAAGTGAAGAAAGCCATGAAGATTCTGAGAATCAGGATAATAAAGCTAGAGGAGAAATACACACAGAGTCTGGGTATTGGTCCTTGGGTTTGGAGTGATGTTGCATCCAAACTGAAGGGGTAGAATGGGCGGTAGGGAAAGTCAGAGGACTTGTTTGTTGCAGAGCTTTTCTATCTGATTTATAAATTTTAAAATAACATCTTCAAAAATGTTATGTTAAAATTTGTAAGTCATTTCTTCTTATGGATGGACTATAACAAAATAGCCAAATTATATTGTGGGCATTTTTCTCACTAATCATAATAATGTGATAAGTATTTTAAGTGAAATATTCAACCATGTTCCCGATTTACTTTTAGACTCACTTTCCATGTGAACATACTGAGTTATAGAGGAAATAGACCTTTGATGTGCAGTATTAAATTGAGTCACCTTGTGAATGTGCTCCTCATAGAACCAAACACTGCTATGAAATTGTTTTTGGTGAACTATATTTTAGCTGGGTGCAGTGGTGTATGCCTGTAATCCCAGCAATTGGGAGGCAGAGGCAGGAGTATTGCAAGTTAGAGACCAGAGACAGTCTGCATAACTTAGTGAGATTCCATCTTAAAAAGTGAAAAAAAAAAAAAGGGTGGTGGGTGGGTGGGCTGGGGGTGCAGCTCAGTTATACAGCACTTGCAAAGCATGCAAGTGCAAGGCCCTGGATTCAACCCCCAGTACTGCCAAATAGATAAATAAATAATTAATTAAAAAATAAAAATAAATAAAAAATAAAAAATAAAAATAATATTTCACATCATGCCAAAGTATATCCTAACAAGATAGTTATCAATTACAAATAGGAAAATGTAGCTTCTTAGCCATCTGTTATAGAAGTGCACAAAGTGAACATTATCATGAATAAAATAATTTGATGCTATTTGCTTTCTTATATGACATCATTACTATGGTATTTCTACCAAAAATACATAACCTATTTCTAATCATGCAGCAGTAGAAGAGAAACTCAAGTTGAAGGATGTTCTGAAAAATTACTGTCCTTCATTCATTGAAAGTGTGAGGATGAAGAAAGATTGAAGAATTCTTCTGCATTAAATATTGATAACAACTGATTGCAACATGTGTGCTTAGATTGAGTCATGCATAGATAAAGAACATTAACTGGGAAAAACTCTGTGTATGAAATATTAGAATTATCTGAATGCTGATTTGCTGATTTAAAAATCATACTGTGTTCATCTTGGAGAATATCTTGGATTTAGTAACTACTTATTGTAGTACTCGAGATAAAAGGGTATCATGTAGCAGTTTTCAAACACTTCAGAAAAACTTGTTACTTTTATTGTATATATTTAAGATATACAATATGCTGTTTTGATACCCATATACACAGTGATATGATTAGGGCAATGATGCAAATTAATGTGTCCATCACCTTACATAAATGCATTTTTTTGTAGGCTACTGATGGGTATTTAGATTGTTTACAAATAGTATTACAGCAAATAACCTTAGTCTAAATATGTGCAACTAATCTGCGTATTTCTAGAAGTGAAACTATTGGTTCAATGTATGTATTTCAAATCTTGGTGTTTTACATATTCTGATTTCAAAATGTATTTAAAGTAATTAAAATGATATGGTACTAGCATAAGGACAGACATACAGACTGTTGGAACAGAATGGAGAGCCCAGAAACAAATCTCTGCATACCTGGTCAAGTTAGTTTTGATAAAGGTACCTAGAATACACAATGTGGGAAGGAGTGGTCTCTCTTCAGTAAGTGATGTTGAGAAAATCAGATATGCACATGCAAAATAAGAAAAACTGGACACTAATCCTACATGGAAAATTCACTGGGTGTTTAAACATCAGTGTAGATTTGTCATTTGTCATTTGTAGTTTACAATATAGGCTCTGGAGTCAGACTCTACTTCTAAATTTTACCTTTGTCCCTTGGCATATGTGATCTTTGAACACTTTCTTATAAATTTATATCTCAGTTTATTCATCTACAGAGGGTGACAAAAAGGTTTATACATCTTGGGATGTTCTGCTAACTCTTGTCTCCTGTGTATTTGAAGGTCATACTACACATTGCTACCATAATTCAGTTCAGTGTTGAAAAGTAATACATAAGAAACATCTCATAGAGTGTGTATACAGTTTTGGCACCCCCAGTAAATAATGAAATAATACTAGTGTTCATTTTTTTCAAGTTGCTTGAAGATTACATAAATTTCATGTAAATGTTTAGCAGAGTTATCTTTCCTTATTAAGCTTGGGAAAGAGAAGAAGGAAAGGGAGCTGGGGGAGAGAGAGAGATATGTGGGAGATAGGTGGTAGAAAGTAAAATTCTCTTTCTCCCTCTAGGCTGGCAGAAATGCATGCATGGGCCTCTGTTGATTCTATTCCTTCATTCCATGCCACCAGCCTTTGTTTACTTGTAAAAGTCCTTCTCAGCTGTTTTTTGACGTTTTGAGTTTTCAATTTTTGTTTTCTCCTCGAGGTATTTTAGTAGGAAGTTGAGAAAGGCTATGTCTGTGACAGAAGCTGATGCTATTTAGTTTGAAACTTATAAATTAGAGGATTATTAATGTAATATCTGATCTGTCAGATCTCAGAAGCTAAGCAGGGTCGGGCTTGGTTTGTACATGGATGGGAGACCTCCTGGGAATACCAGATGCTGTAGGCTTGGGAGAAGGACCTGGCAACCCACTGACCCCCAAAATATCAGCCATTGAAAACCCTATGAATAGCAGAGAAGCACGACAACAGGGTTTTTGCCTGTTGTATGTAGGGTTGCTATGAGTTGGACACAGATTCCACAGCACCTAACAACAACAACAATGGAAGGATTTAACATAGATATCTTTAAATAGGGCTGGGATTTAGCTCAGCTGGTAGAGCACTGTGCTGCAGTCTCTGAGGTCCCGAGTTCAATTCCCAGCACTGCAAAAATGGGAGAAGGACCTGGCAATCCACTCCCAAGGCAATCCCGAAACAGCCATGGAAAACCCTATGAGGGTCGCTATGAGTCGGATACCGACTCGATGGCACCTAATAACAACAACAACAACAAGAACAACCTCTTTAAATAATGAGACTGTCTGGGGCTTTAAAAATCGAGTTTGAATTTTTTTCTGTGCTTCTAGTGGTCTGTGGATGGCAGGAAGATGCCAAACCTGTATGTTGTTTCACAATTTATTTATCCAAGGATATAGGACTTTGGAGACGCAGCATGGCTACCCAGAGCAGAAGCAGATGGGGGCCATATCCTAGTTCCATTTTCCACTGGATTTTTTTTTCATTACTGAGGATCATACCCCAGGCCTCATACATGCCAGGCAAGCACTCTACGACCAAGCTACATTCCCAGCCCCAGGCATCTTTGCTTCGTAATGGAACATCAGCTGCTGAGCACCTATTCTGGTGGGCAGGTGCCAGAACATCCATTCATTTGATCCAACAGAGGAATTTGTTAGCTTTAGGTTTGAGCCATTCTCTCAAACTTTCTGAGCCCCAGTTTCCTAATTTGTTAAATGGGAATACTATTTACTACAGTAGAGTGTTACTTTGACTATATGTGAGATATTAAATTCAAAAGCCATAATAATGCCCAACAAATATAATACACTATTGCTTAGGAAACTATGCTTAACAGTTGGGGAACTCAGGTCTTTTTGAATCTACTACACATGAAAACTATGTACTGAGAATTTGTGCTTAGAATTTTAAGAATAAACAACTGGACCCTTATAGTAGGGGTCAGGAGGTAGCTGGTTTAGCCATGATACCAACATACGACACAATTTTCCTCTTTGTTTTCCTATGTTTAAAGTGAATAAAAAGTACTAAATGAACTTGGATAAAATAAATGAACTTCCTAGCATTCTATTATTTCAGGTATGTCCAAGGTATGTGTATGAGGTGGTCCAGATCCGCTTGGCTAGAGTCTTCCTGGAACTCACTGACATCATTGATACAATGAAGTGAGAGGGCAGAAGTGGCCACCAAGAGCCCTTTGAGAAAGTCTGTGGTGGGGACCTACATGATGTTGGAGTCTCCTCTGTCACTAACTTGAGAATAGAGGAAGACACATCATGGGCCAGAACAGCAAGGGACCTATCCTGAAGAGACAAGTAGAAGTCTTGGTTTTATAATTGGATTAATTATAGAGCGGATCCTTAACCTCTGAATGAAACAATTGGGAAATTAACTTTTGCTTTTCTCAGAAACTTCCCAAATAACCTCCCCAGACAGAGGATGCTTGAAAAATTCAGAGAATTCAACTCTCTGATCTGAATTTTCCATTCCATACACGTTAAATATTTCAGGCTTTATCAATCTTGGATTTAAAAATAATTTTTTTAAAATCTGAAGATGAATATGCTCCTTAAAAATCTTCTCAGACAACCAGTCCCATGGACACCCCAAATCAGAAGCAGTTATAGAAACAGAAGGCAGTTGCTTTCAAGCTAAATTTCAGAGACAAAAATATTCACCTAGCAATAGAGTCATTTTCCCCTTGAGAACGAAACCTGCTCACAGAAGGTTCCTGCCTTCAGCATAAACATCCTGTGGTAAAACGCCAGCCCATCTGCTACATCCATAGAGGAGCATGACAGGTGAGTGGATAGGGGAGGGAAAGGGCATAAAGAAAGGACAGTATTATACCTTTTTTATAGACTAGAAAACTAAGGCTCAGAGGGGTTTAGTCACTTATTCAAGGGTACACTGCTCTTATTTGAACTGAGGTCTGTATTTTTGAAATACAATTGCTTTTGCCACACCTCTTACTTCTGCAAAGTATCTTAAAATGATTGCATAAAAAGAGCATCCTATCAGTCTCGCCTTACAGCACAATGTAGAATGAATTCTCTACACTCAATGCTGGTTTCTCACCTTCAATAGTTTTGCAACCTGTGAAGCTAACCTGGCAAGAAAGAAGCTAAAAAGGACGAGGGAAAGGACAGTCTCTAAGCATCATCTTCTGTCCCTGGAGGCGGTCATGGAAAGCAGGAAATATGTGAAGTGGTAACAAGTCAGAAGGCATTTTAGCTATTAATGAATTAAATTGTGGTAAAATACACATAGCAAAATTTACCATCCTTTCCAGTTTTAAGTGTAACATTCATTAGTATCAAAGTACATCCACATTGTTGTGCAACCATGACCACCATCCATGTCCACAAGTCCTTTCACTTTCCTAAGTTGAAACCCTACCATTAAACATTGCCTCCAAATCTTTCCCTCCTCAGGCCCTGACAAGCACCATTCTTTCTGTTTCTTTGCATTTGTCTATGAATATCCCCTATAAGTGGACTGATGGGATGTTTCTCTTTCTGTGACTGGTTTGGCGTGCTCCTTTGCATATTTGGTCCTGTTTGCTAACACATCCAGCTGTTCTAATGGCTTGTTGGAAGATGCCTAAGCCAGAACCCTGGGACACTGCAAGTTTGCACAAGCAAAAGTGATGCTAGACCTGCCACTTGCTGTGAGAGCACCTTACAGAATCCTTACCACAGTGCATGAACAGTGTGATTCGGCAGAATGAAGTGTACTCAATGATACTTCCATAGTTTTTAATTTGCTTTAATATCTGTGAAGTTAGCAGCCGGTTAGTTTCACAGGTTGCAGAATAATTGGAGTTGAGAAAGTCATTTACTGTAAAATATTGGTTACATGTTTTGTTGTAAGGCAAGACTGATCTGAAACTATTATGCAACCAACATAAGTCCTTCTTCATGGGTGGGAGAGGTAGTACAAGCACCACATTTTGAAAAACACAAGCCTTAGTTCAAATGTGACCTGTGTGACCTTGGGCAAATGAACCTCTCTGAGTCTCAATTTTCTTATCTATGAAATATCCTCTAATTTTGGTTGTGAAGATTAAGTCAGCTAATGCCTGTGCCTGAGGCAGAGGAAATACTTTAAGCTAAGACCACTATAAAGTCAAGTGGCAGATAATTGCTGTTTTATCATCTTCCTTCATGGAGTCCTTCATGGAGTTCTTTCATGTTTTGGGGATACCCAAGTCAGAGAGAGAATTCAAGAGGGAGCATAATGACAAGGAATCTCAAGGCCTGAGAAGGATGTTTCTAATTATTGAGGAGAGTTTGGGCTTTATGATTTCAGGGTGCAATTAAAAACATGGCTGCTACAAGCAAGGTGACAGAGACCAATTATTGGTATTTTCTCAGAGCTACAAACTGCAAAAGGTCATTTTCGTGATATTTCTCCTAATGTACACAGCCATCATATTGGGCAATATCCTCATCGCAGTGACCATCATAGCCAGCAAAGAGCTCACCTGTCCTATGTATTTCTTCATCAGATACTTGTCCTTGGTAAAGATCTGTGATTTCTGTCACAGCCCTCAAGCTCATCTTCAACTGTTTGATCAGGAGGAAAGTCATATCCCTCAAGGGCTCCATCACACAGATATTTTCCCCCTATATCTTTGGTGGTCCTGAGGTCCTTCTTCTGAAAGTTATGGTGTATAACCACTATGTGGTCATCTGCAAACCCTTGTATTATGCCACCATCATGAACTGGTGAGTGTGTGCCCTCATGGTGGGGCAGCGTGGGCTGGAAGATTGCTGGGGTCCTCATTTTCTAGCTGTCTTTCTGTGGCCCCAACATCACGGACCACTTCTTCTGGGATGTCCACCCAGTGCTGAAGCTAGCCTGCTCAGACACTGTCTTCATTAGCCTGCTAGTCATCACCAATGGCGGCTCCATCACAGCGATCAGCTTCACTAGGTTGTTGGCTTCCTACGCGGTCATCCTGTGCTCCCTGCAAAGCCATACTGCAGGAGGGCGGTGCAAGGCCCTCTCCACCTGGAATTCTCACCTGGCAGTAGTGGGCCTGCTTTTCATATCCTTCTCCTTTGTCTACATGAAGCCTTGTGTCACCCTCTCTGCAGACCAGATCACAGCTGTGTTTTACATGGTGGTCACGCCTCTCTCAAACCCCACCATTTACTCCTTCAGGAATGCTGAAGTGAAAAATACCATGCAGAGATTTGTGGGAGCAATGTGTTTTGGAAAGAGAAAGAAATGAACTAGGCAAAATAAGGGCCTGAGAGATGGGAAATTGGTGCACCTAAGGTCTCTTTCCTTCTCTCCTTTATCTGAGAGAGTGGGGTTGGGTCAGCCACCTTCTTTATTGAAGTTAAAGTTTCCTCATCTTTATGGAATTGGACAAGATTGAAGCACTTTCTAGATTGGAGTAACAGGGGTCTTCTAATGCTACAGTGGCCTTGAGGCAGATTGGCTGGTCTAGACAGAATGAACTCTTCCAGAATACAGGGTCAGTCTGGGAATAGGAAGGAAAGAAGTGGGGCAGCAGAAAGAGGGCTATTTCAGTTTTATGTCCTCTGGGTTTAGAGAGCCTGAGCCTTTGGTTTTGAGAGGTAAGAGGGTAGTGAGGCTCCTGATGGTAACTCACATGCCTAGAAATTCTGTCAACCTGACATGCTGAGGATGTGCTTGATGGATTCTGATATGGGCCAAGCTGACTTGGCAGGGTTTGGTCTTCAGAACCAAAGACATTGACTCTTGTCTGGAGATTGATAAAGCTCTTGCTAGCATTGCACTTGGGTATCTAAAGAATCAGATGGAATCACAAGGAAATTTTAAGTGACTTGGAAGCGTCAGACAATGATATCCTCTTTGTACACACGTTTTATTTCCCATGTATCATTAACATTTTGATCTCTAAAATTCTCTTGTATTCACATTTGACTGTCATTTCCCCCTCTGTTTTCCTCCCATAAACATCCACCTTTTTGACCCATTAATTTTCTCTTAGTCTGGGAGCCTTTTGTCTTTTTATGCTTCACAGACATTCCAACAAAGCACACAGGTACCTCACTCCTTTACTATCACCGTGTTGACATGTTGGACTCTGTCCATGAGTTTCACACTCCTTCCCATTCTTCATTTGAGAGCTACCTGTTAATTAAGGTGTGGGTTATTTAAGTGCCCTTGGTTGCTCATTGCTGTCCTATATTTTAACCAATTATTTTTCTAGTCTTATTTCCAGCAGCTACCAGACCATAGGAATGAAGCCCTAAACAGTAATACAGACCCTACCTCTCACTCTTAGCATGAAAGTTTCCTTCCACATGCTTCCAGACCATTTATAGTTAGGGCTATTATTGAGAAGGATTTGCTGATTTTTATAACTGTGTTGTGGTTTTCCTGGTTGGTTCATGTACTATTTATTCTTTTCTTCCTCCCTTCAGGATTTTTTTGAGTTAGACATGACTGTTTCTTTCCTAGTTCTATTTAGTTTGTCTGTTCCTCCCATGAGGTTTATTCTTTCCTGTACTATAATGGTGTAGACTGTCTTTCTTCTTCCTGTGTGGGATTCCTTTAAAGTATATTCTGCAGTGATGACTAGATGGTCATGTATTGCTTTAGTGTGTGGTTGTCTTAGAAAACCTTTATTTCACCTTCAATTTAAAACTATAACTTTGATGGATATAATAATCTTAATTGGCAATTATTTACTTTCAGGGCTTGAGATATATTATTCCATGCTTTCCTAAATTTTAGTGTTTGTGCTGAGAGGTATGATATTATCCCTGTGGGTTGTCTTTGCAAGTGAGTTGATGTTTTTCTCTTACATATTTTCATATTGTTTCTTTTGTAATATTGACATTTTAACTATTATGTGTCATGGGGAGGTTCTTCTATGGTCATGTTTATTTGGTGTTTTAGATGCATTTTGTGGTTAGATGTCCATTTCTTTCCCTAGATTTGGGCAATTTTCTGCTATAATTTCGCTGAATAAGTTTTCTATGTCTTTTAAAAAGTCTCATCTCCTCTTTCCATCCCCTGGATTCTTAGGTTTGATCTCTTGATCATGTCTCAGAGTTCTTAAAAGATATGTATATGTTCTTTTATATATTTTCTTGATATCTGAATATAATATTTCCTCAAGCTTGTCTTCTATCCTTAATATTCTATCTTTGGCTTGATATAGCTAGTTGTGATACTGTACATTGTTTTTAAAAATCTGGTTTATTGAGTTCTTCATTCCCAACCCTTCTGTTTCATTTAAAAAAACTCCACTTCCTTGTTGAATTTCTTGTCCATTTTGCTGACTTTGTCTTCTACATTGGTGACTTCATGACTTAGGTCTTGTGTTGATTTTCTTACTTCATTCATTTTTGTGTTTGTGTCCTCTTTGAATTCATTGATCACTTTTTACAAGTGAAACTTTAAATTATTTGTCTGATATTTCAACTACTTTGGTATCTTTGGATTCAGTGGTTAAAGAATTGTGATCTTTAGGAGGAGATACATTGCCTTGCTTTTTCATGTTTCTGATGTTTCCGGTTTGTGATTTGTGTATCTGTAGGGATGGATATCTCTTCGCATTTTATCTGGGGATCTTCTTAGTCAATGGGTTTCTCTGGAGATCTCAGTTCCCAGAGCCACTCCCAGAGGGGAAGACAAACCAGTGTAACAGGTATAATACCCAACCAAATCAGATATAAAAATATACTTAAAATTACTTAAAACCAACTACCACACAACCTATGTCCATAGAACAAAGAATGGCAACAATAATATAAACTATGAAGTCACAAAATATTTAGGGTGAAGGCAAAAGTAGTGTTTGTCTGAAGTAAGAAGTAGGGTAAAAAAGGGGAGGAAGAAGGATTCTGCAAAGATTAAGAAGAAGGAAAAAGAAGATCTAAAAAGGAAATTGATGTTAGGAAGAGTAAGGGAAAGGAGAAAAAGTTAATAAGTGATTGCATGATAAAGAATAAATATATAAACAGAATTAGGTAAACATAAGCAGATCCATATAAAGCAATAAACCTAAGAGATTTAAACTATAGTAAGTAGAAAAAGAGAGGTACACAACATAAAAAGATATAAAAAAAACCTAAAAGATAAAAAGATAAAAATTATATTAGAAAAAAGAGAAAGGAGGAAATGAAAATTAACAATGAAAAGAGGGAAGAGTAGAAACAAAAAGAAAAGAAAAAAGAAAAAAGAAGAAAAAAATCATAAAATCAAAATAAAAAACACAAAGACAAAAAAGAGCCAGACACCCTGTTGCTCCACTGGAAACCTAGTGCCTCTGGGAGCTGAGGCCAGAGGATCTTGAGCCCCAGGCCAGAAGCAGCTCATGCAATTCAAAGAGATCCCATCTCCAAGCAAAAATAGGAAAAGGCTGGGGGCACTGCACGGTGGGTGGTACAGCACTTACCCCAGGCAAAGCCCTGAGATCAATCCCCAGCACAGCAGGAAGAATGAAAAGAGGAAAGAAAAGGAAGAAAAAGTATTAGAGCTGCTTCTCTCTGTGGCCTCTTATATAGGAATCTGTTAGGTGAAGGTGGTGGTCAGTTGAGGATGGAGTCTTTTTATCTGACTGTGGCTCAGAGTTGACAGGCTCTGTAGCTCCCCTCAGGATGGATTTGTCTTCTGAGCAACTTTTCCTGAGCCTTATGCTATGTGAACCTCTCAGAGTGTCAGTGTCCCACAGTCCAGCTCACTGTAACTGCCTAACACTACACCCTGCCTAACACTACACATGCCTAACACATGCGTAGCATGCCAGAGTTGTGTATGTTACCTCAGGTTCTCCATTGGTGACAATTCTTTGTTTTCAGGCCCCTGGGTGTAGCTCAGCTTCACACAATAGGTTTCTTCTCAAGGTGGTGCTGGGTCAAGGCCATTTAAGACATGGACATTGGAAAGAGAGTCACTTCTGCAATGTTTAATCCCTAGTCAGGAAGAGCCCTTATTGCATCAAATCCCTGGAAGGGTCCAAAGGCTTCAATGACTGTGGGCTTGTCCTATGGGATTGCCAGTCTGATGGTAAGAGCTGTCTGGCTTACCTCTTTGGATGAGGGCTCTGGTTTCCTTCCTCTATAGGAAGCCATGGCTGGACATGTGTCCTGCTCACTCTTTCTTGCTGTTAAGCTCTGTTCTGAAACCTAGGACCATCTCATAATCTCCTCTGTGGTTTCTATGCTTTTCAAGACATTCTTTCTTTGGAAAAGAGTCCATTCCCTCCTATTCAAGCTCCTTTGTTTTCCTATGTCACACAAAGGTTGCTTTTAATCTACCATCTTAAATGAGAAGTACTCCACTGCCTTTTGAACCAAATATAAACTCACACTTGACATGAAATATCATTAAGGCATGGCCCTTGCTTAATATTTGATTTTTATTTCCAATTACACTCTATTAGAGCTTATTGTTTCTGAACTTTCTCTTGTGCTTTCCACTTGTACTATTTTCTTCATCTGTAGCTGTTAACATCTGCCCTATTCTCCAAGTCCCATTTGAAATGTTTTTGGGAAGTTTCCGTGTTTATTCTATCTAGATATATCCTTTTCCTTTTTTGAACTCACATAGCATTCAGTGAGAATCTTTATTTCAGTACTCCTCTCCATTGGAATGTTTCAGACTATGGCCTAAATAGCACACATCTTAATATCTTACTCTGAATACATGCACCCCTCCCCAGCAGGCTGTGAGTTCCTTGAAAGCAAGTGTCCTGAATTCCTGTGTCTAGATAATGACTAGTTCAATATCTAATTGTTCTTGTTAGGTGCCACTGAGTTGTGTCTGATTTATAGTGACCCTTACAGGGTTTTCAATGGCTGGTTGTTTCAGGGTTGCCTCAGGAGTGGATTGCCACATCCTTCTCCCATTTTTGTGGTGCTGGGAATCCAACTTCGGACCTCAGAGACTGGAGAACAGCGCTCTACCAACTGAGCTAAATCCCAGCCCCTCAATATCTTTAAATTCAATAAGTATTTGTAGACTAGATACTTGTGCTGCATACCCCAATATGTTCATGCATAAACTCCTGATCTTCCCCTAAAACATTTTTCTGAGAGCCTTCCATCTCAACTGATAGCAACCCTGACCTTCTAAATGCCCATCATAAAAATCTTGGGGTCAGTCTCCATTTCTCTTTCTCTTACATCTCACATCTACTTTATTAAGAACCTCTCTTGCCTATAACTTCAAGATGTAACACATCTACAGCTTCTATAATCATGTCTGTCTTCCCCATGACTAATTTCCCTTATTTTCTTCTTATCACATACCTCACATCTAGTCTAATCTCATCACAATAGAGTACTTTATGGAAACTCCACAGAGTAAAATCCAGAATCTTCAGTATGGCACACAGTGTTCTATATGGTCTGGTCCCCATTGCTTCTCTAGCCTTATTTCCTCCCACTTTCTCCCTTATCCACTCTTTTCCAGGTACATTGGCTTCCTTAATATTCATCAGGCACATAATGTATACTGCCATCTTGGAATCTTTGCACTGGTTATTCCTTCTGCCTAGAACATTTTTCCCCTAGACATCTGTTTGTTAACTCTCTCTCCTCCCTGTTGTTGTTGTTAGGTGCCGTTGAGTCAGTATCTGACTCATAGTGACCCTGCATACAACAGGTGAAACACTATTGTCAGTGCTTCTCTGCTATTCATAGGGTTTTCAGTGGCGGATTGATTTTTGGGAGTGGGTTGCCGGGTCCTTCTCCCACTCCTCCCTGAAGTCTGTGCAAATATTTTCTCAGAGGCCATTCAGCCATGTGTTTAAAATTGTGGCCTCTCCATGCTCTCAATCCCCCTTACTCTGCTTTGCTTTTTCTTCTTTCCATAAAACATGTCATGTTCACACATATTATATAATTAGCTTATTATGTGTTTATTTACCTGACTTTCCCAGTAGATTATGAGCTCTACAAGGCAGTGTTCTTTGCTCTCTGATGCATCTTAAGTCCCTAGAAAATTACCTGGCATATTGTAGGTGCCCAATTGATATTTCTTGATTAAATAAATGAATAAATAACAGTTTTCGCTTGTCAAAAATAATGACAATAATGTTATAGTTGCACATCATGTTGTTTTGTTGAGCTAATATTTAATGAGCATGAATATGTGCCTGACACAGGCTAACCTCATTGCATATATTAGTTCAAGTCAATGCAACCACCTTGGGAAATGCAAATTATTTGCTTATTTTGCCTAGGTAGGATGTAAAACTCACCAATAAGTCTACACATAGTCAGAACTAATACGTATAACTCTTTATACCATAGCAAAAAAAGGACTCTGTGGAAAGCATTTTGTTATCTAGAAACTGAGAGGTTTAATTAAAATGTTTACTCTGGCAGATGGGTAGTATTAGAATACTGACAGACCAGAGACAGAGATGGGAAAATAACAAAGCATCTTAAACAAACGAATGAACAAGTGAAAGAATAAACAAATGTGCCAGGCTCCAAGTAATTATGAACAAATGGTTATGTGTTAA
>VMDO01021975.1:0-34411 GCA_007922755.1 Pedetes capensis | reverse complement strand
CATGCTTTGCAAGTGCTGGGCCACTGAGCTGCGTCCCCAGCCCCCCCACCCCTTTTATTTTTACTTTTTGAGACAGGGTCTCGGTAAGTTACTGCCTCTGGTCTTGAACTTGTGATCCTCCTGCCTCTGCCTCCCGAGCCACTGGGATTACAGGCGTGCGCCACCGCACCCAACTCCATGTTGTTTTTGCTGGGTTGCCTGAGTCAGGTCCGACTGATAGTGACCCTTCGTACAGCAGAATGAAACACTCTCCAACACTGTGCCATGCCTGGCATTATGGCCAGTGCTTCTCTGCTATTCATAGGGTTTTCAATGGCTGATTGTTTTTTGGGAGTGGGTTGCCAGGTTCTTCTCCCTAGCCTGCAGAACCTGGTGTTTCCGGGTGGTTTCTTATCCAAGGACTAACCAGGTGAACCCTGCCTGGCTTTCGAGATCAGGCCAGATTGGATGCTAGGGTGCTATGGCTACAGACATAGAGCTACCTAGGGAATGGTTTATGTATATAGCATCAGTTTCATCTGCTTCTTTTTCCATGATGAGATAATATAAAAATAATGTGTAAATGTTTGGGGATGGGATGTGGCTCAATAGTAGAGCCCTAGCCTAGCAGGTGTGAGGCCCTAGTGCAATCCCCAGCACCATAAATAATGGAAATATTTAGAAACATTTGTAGAAATTTGGCACAGTAATTTTATGTCTATTGGTGCTAAGAATAAGAAATTTAAACTAATATTTTATGTGTTTTTATTTTATTTTTCTAATAATTTTTATTGTGTTTCATGAAAGCATTGGCATAGGATGGGTTAACAATAACAACAAAACCCAAAACAAACAAAAGAAAAAACAAAGCTAGTCGTTCACCACACAGAGTTTGAATGACTGTGTTCTACAACAGAAGGTGTTCAAATATGGGTAAATACTCATTAACCTGGTTGGCTTCTCCTTTCCATTCTGTAATTTTTTGCTAGCTACCTGTTTTGATAATGTTCTGCTTTCTTCACTTCTTGGAAAGGGCCAGGTACTTTGTAACTTTCTCTGATCTGAATGAAGTATTTTTCCATGTAATTTGCTTTATATGAAAACATACTCTAATTTTCTTATTGAATTTTTTAGACACATAGTCTGTTTGATTGAAAACTGATTGAAATGTTGAATTATCAGCCTCCATGATTTCCCTTAGTAATTGCCTAGTGACTTCCTTCTTTCCAAATCTTTAAGACAATTAATTTCAAGTTGACAAACCTATGTAAGAATCAGTCTAGAAAAGTGATTTTATTTCATTATGACTCTTGAACATCCTCAAACTCCATGAAATATATCCCATTTTGGATTTATTGCTACATTTAGTTAAAATTCTTCTGGATTGATGAATAATTTTAACTTATAAGACTTAATATGAAAATGTGAAAAAGCAATACAACACTTACGTTCAGTTACCAGAGATGCCAAAAAATGTACAAACATTTAAAGAGCTGTTATCTATATAGTACTCTTTGAAGTTGAATTGAATTATGGTAGCAATGTGTAGTATGACATTTGCTCAAAAAGATGGCATTAATCAAATGAATGCTAGCCCTACCATCCAACAGGCAGGAAAGTAAAAGAAAATGCTGGATGCATGGTTGTCCATTGAGGAGTGCAAGAACTTTTTGAAGTGGTATTTGAAATCCAAAAACATTGGGAAAGTACAAGGAAAATGGAGGTGTGAGTATTCAACAGAACTTCAAACATGCCTAACAACTGCATGCATTCACAATATATTTGAGACACATGGTACAGTGTGTGATGCCCATAAGGGAAGATCCAGGAGACCTGACACAGCAAGTCTTGCTTTTTCTACTGTGGTAACCACTTTCAGAATTTCTAATAATTGCAGAAGTCAAATGTGACTTGTATTAATCTTTTGATATATATTGATATATCTTTGATATATATTGATATATATTGATATATTGATATATATTTGATATATATTGATATATATTGATATATTGATATATATTGATATATATTGATAATTGATATATATTGAGAGTGGTTTATTGTTAGGTGTCCTCAAGTTACATCTGACTCATTTGTACCAATTTTTCCTTTCTTAAAATATGTATATATATTTTGGTACACTCTATTTTACAACACCTATTAAAAAACATAAAGAGAACTGTCACAGTCTCTGCCATTACACATGTTCTCTTTTCCTGAAATGTTCTTCCTCCGTTCTCTAATGGATTTCAATCTGTGAATTCAGCCTTTAATGATACCGCACCTACTCAGTAAATCCATCCCCAATCTCCATACTGTATTATCTTCACCTCCAAAGCACAGTATGCTCTCCAAAGCATGGTGCTTTCCTGTGCTTCCCCAGTGCTTTCTAGGAAGGAACTGTGTGCAATTGATATACGTTTATTGCAGCACTGGGACTATTTACTTTGACATGCATCTCCTTCTCGAGAATGTAAACTGTTATTTCTTTTTATGTTTTCAGCTGCAATCATAGTTAAGCACATATTAGGTGCTTAATAAATGATTACTAACCAATACATAAGTGAATTGCTAAGAGTGTCTGAATTATGTGTTTTTCTTTCTTTCTTTTTTCTTTTCTTCTCTTTTTTCTTATTTATTTATTTATTTATTTATTTATTTATTTATTTATTGTGGTACTAGGAGATTGAACCCAGGGCTTTTGCAAGCACTCTACTACTGAGCAGCACCCTCACCCATTTTTTTTTTTAACTTTTATTTTGAAATAAGGTCTTGGTAAATTATGCAGGCTGCCTCTGACCTTGAACTCACAATGCCTCTGCCTCCTGAGTGGAGCTGCTGAACCCAGCTGTCTTGTTTGTTTATTTTGTTTTGTTTTAAGATGAAAGTAAGTTGGCTTATGAAAGGCTGTTGTCATTTTCTCCTTTGATTCATTAGTGAACTTAGAATTCCAACACAGGAAACAGATTGCTAAAGTTGTAAGAGTGTTCCCAAGGATGATTTTAATGAGATATTATAGGAGTGAAGATTTGACAGCGTAAGAGTCTATCTGGAGGAAAACACAGCAGTTACTAAAGAAAAATTAAGAACCTAACCCCTCCATTTTTTACTTTCTACTAACACAAAGCACAGCATTTAGAATTCTGATTCTCTAGGCAAAGGTTTTAAACATATTTACCATATACCATAGTAAAACCATA
Organism: Pedetes capensis; assembly: GCA_007922755.1. Lineage (NCBI taxonomy): Eukaryota > Metazoa > Chordata > Mammalia > Rodentia > Pedetidae > Pedetes > Pedetes capensis. The sequence continues at coordinate 31,229 of VMDO01021975.1, read as the reverse complement.
CAATTAACTACTGATCAAATACTTCACCTTTACTACCTTCCTGAATTTCTTTATTTAATGTCTTATCTCTCTCAAGGAGTCGATGATTTCTTGAACATGAGGAAACAAATAACATCTAGAAATATATCAGGGACCGGAATGATGTCCTCTTCTTATATAAGGTTTACAGTGAATAAAGGGAAGATGCTGAAGTGTGCCTCAAATCCTGCCCAAGGGACTAACTATCTCTGTCAAATGCAGATAGTATACTAGCAAAATAATAATAGTGAAATGGTGACCTTTAGACCAAATAATTAGAACATATAGCTGTTATACAGTAAAATAGTCTTTATTTATTTCTTTTATTTTATTTTTGTGGTACTGGGGGTTGAACCCAGGGCCTCATGCTTACATGCTTTGCAAGCGCTGAACCACTGAGCTGCACCTCCAGCCCATTATTTTACTTTTTCTTATTTTTGAGACAGAGTCTCACTAAATTACTCAGAATGCATCTGGTTTCGAACCTGTGATCCTCCTGCCTCTGCCTCCTGAGTCACTGGGGTTACAGGCAAGTACCACTGCACTTGGCTCAGTCTTTATATTTTTAACACAGATATTATTCCTTAGACTATTTGGAGTTTCTATCTAGTGTTTAAGATACTTAACAATAGCACACAAACACATGTACATACACCAGTAAAGCTTGCATTATTCAGTACTTGTATTCCTGACACATTACATGCAAATTGATTTTATATAGTCAAATAACATCTAAAATGATCACAGAATTGGTTAAAGGGACACTAGATATTGATTTCAAGTAGAATGTTAACTTGAAATCTATGTGAAAGTTCTAATCTTTTGTTTTGTTTTGTTTTACAGTACTGGGATGTTTTTACGGTACTGGAATGTTGAACCCAGAGCCATATGTATGCTAGGCAAGTGCTCTACCCCTGAACTACTTCCCCAGCCCCTTTATTATTTGTTTTTAAATTTTGAGATAGAGTCTAGCTAAATTGCACAGGCTGCTTCTAGCTTCAAATTCACCATCCTCCTGCCTCAGCCTTTCAAGTTATAGTGATTATAGGTGAATGCCATGGCACCCAGCTAATTTGTTTTTTAATAAAAATGATTTCCTTTCTTGAAAAGACTTCCAACATAAATTCACTTAGAAATGACCTTTCTAAGAAAAACAGAATAAGAGTAATAATAGTCTTGTAAGATTGGTAATAAGTTTTCAAATGCCAGGTTCTGCTTTTAAAAAACATCAGGGCAAAATCTGCCACAAGTATGACTATCCAAATTAAGAAGTCTAGTGTGTGGACTACATTGGATACACAAAGCATATTCATTCTATTTCCTGTTTCTCTAAAATGCCAAGATGTTGGTGCTCAGTTCCCTTCATAGATAATGAATGTTTATACATTAAGGTTTTTGATACTCTCTCCTATCCATCATTAATATTCTAGGATTTACAATTCTGATCATGCACTGATTTTATATTCCATCATGAACCTCAGTAGTATCTCTGCCAAAGGTCATAAAGATAGGCATAGAAGGAAGATCAGTCAAGTTTAAAAAGAAATTCATCAAGGATATCCAAAAAAGTTACCCCAACTATTTCAGTCATCTTCCAGGATTCTTGTATGAATAAATTCTGGAGCATTAAGGCCGAGTATAGCATTACATTTGGAATACAAAATGTTTATTTGGGCTCCAATACCCAACCAAGTGTAGACACCTGAAAAATTAGATTTAATAAATATTTACTGTGATGAACTCCTACCTGCCATTCATTAAGTATAGGAATATAAACATGAGCAAGGCAAGAATTCTGCTATCAAGATACCTACAATCTGCTATAATACACTCCAAATCACTCAGGAGCCAGAGACAGGAGGATCACAAGTTCAAGGCCAGAGGCAGCCTGCATACTTAGCAAGACCCTATCTCAAAATAAAGAGTGAAAAAAATGGGCTGGGGATGTGGCTCAGTGGTAGAGCACTTGCCAAAAGCATGCTTGAAGCCCTGGGTTCAAATCCCTGGTACCATTTTAAAAAAAGAGAGATATCCCACACCAAAGATCGACAAGCCAAATGAAAACAAACAAACAAACAAACAAAAAACCTTTGAAAGCTTAAGAATAGGAATGGTTGTCTCATTCCATGGTGACCTGAGAAGGATGACAAAGGATACACTTTTGAACTTGGCATTGCTGAAAGTCTTCCCTTTTCATACTTTATTTTTTGTGGTGAAGGAAGAAGCAAACCCAACATTTGTGGAAATATTTTCTATCTCCCCCTTGATCAGTAAGTCCTCCATATTCACTATTCATCTGGAAATATGGTTGTTGATATCATAAATTCTGTTTTAGACCTGTTCAGCCTATAAAGCCTGAATCCCAAGATTGATGTATTATTGCAAATCTGTAGGCCCTAGTCATCTTATTTATCGTTTGCCCTATACATTGTTTATGAAATACTCACAATGTGTAAGCAAGGTGCAAGACAAACAGTGCTGTCCCTGCTTTGTTCAGAGATTTATCAGCAAACAGAATTACAGCAATTGAGTCCCGGATATTTTTGTTTTTAACTATAAGTCAGTTGTGTGAGTAAGATCTACCTGAACCATACATATAGATTTTTCTAAGTATCTCATTTAATCTTCAACTATAAACTAGACAACTTTTTATTTTTTTAAATAAGCATTAGATCTTTCAGGGAATTGTAATGCAAAGATGAAAGAAGAATGCCACTCAGTCAAATTAAAAGCATCCTACCTTCTGAAAGGCTTAATTCAGGTATTTGACAATCAGAGAATATTTAGGCCTCCAAAGAACTAAAGTCAATATCCTATTTAAACCAGGAAGTTTCAAAGCTAGGAAATAACTAAAATAATTTAATTTATAATTTTGGTTTATGTAGCAGATATAACATTGGTTCCCCCATTTGTTTGTCAGTTTTTCATACTATGGGGGCTTGGGTGTTTCTGTAATGCTGAAAGCTATGCTACCAGTATTACAGATACCAGCAGGGTCACCCATGGTGGACAGGTTTTGGCTGAGCTTCCAGACTTAGGCAGATTAGGGAGAATCCCACTCCCAAAACAATTACCTATTGAAAATCCTATAAATAGCAGGGGAGAAGTGCAACTAGAGTGCTCCCTGGAAGCAAGGATGGCTAGACTGTATCTGTCATATTTTGGACATGTTGTCAGGAGGGACCAATCCCTGGAGCAGGACATCATGTGTGGGAGAATGGTAGGTCAACAACAAAAAAGTAAGGCCCTTAATTAGATTGACTAACACAGTGACTGCAACAATAGGCTTAAATATAAAAAATGATCATGTACCTGGCACAGTGTTGGGGACTGTTTCATTCTCTCGTATATAGGGTCACTAGGAGTTAGACCTGACTCAATGGCACCTAACAACAACAACATGGGTTATATGAAAAATTAATTTAGGCAACCAAAACATTTTATTAATAGCTACATTTCATACTAAAGGGATACTAGATAAATTTGTAAGTGACAGATCAAATCTATGATTTTATGAATATTTTTGCTTAGGAGATGGCTAAGTAAAAAAATGAATAAATAAAATTAAGTCTTCTGGAAAAAATTATAAAAAATATACAGTTATGACCAAAAGTATAGGGACATTCTATTAATAGTTGAAGTCTGAGGATAACTGATTTAGTTCAACTTCATCATTTGTTATATTAAAAATGTGGAATATAAAAATAATATATTTCTCTGCTGCCAAAGCATGTTTTCTTCCTGATTTTTGGGGTCTCAGCAGCATTCTTGTCCATGCTGTTGTGTATGTGTAATACCCTGGAATCATCTTTGGTATTTGTTTTTTTCTTATCTCCTATTTTAAGTCAAACTCTGTATAATTTTTTTAAAACACAGACCTGATTTTGTCATTCTTTGACTGAAGACACTTTTCTGATTGTACTTGGTAAGGCCTTAGTGGAATTTGTTGACATACTCCAGTTGGAAAGTTTGAGGAGAGCTTGATGAAGTGGTAACTTACAAAAGTATAGCCAGAACACAGAGAAACATAACATCAGTAACATCAGGCCTGTCACCACCTTAAACTGGAGGGAGAAGAAAGGGCTTTTGGAAGTAGGTCACAGTATTGGCAGTATATGTGGGGTCCATGGATAGATCTATCATTTCTTCCAAGTCTGTGAATACACAGCCCTCATTTCTCTTCTCTCTGGATGTGCTTCCCTTTGGCCAAATATAATGTAAACTCAGATGCCAAGAGGGCATGTTTGTGAAATCCATCAAGGTGAGCCCCCATCCCATTTGGTGGTGGAAGGTGGATCTGATACAGAAGGTGGCAGGCAGCACTGGGCCTTTTAAAATATAAATATACTCTAACTTCTCTTTTTTAGGCACTCAAATCCTTTAACACCTTTCTATAATACACTTTCCTAGGTGAAATCTATTTGGGTTTCTTCTCATGTGCTACAGTTATGTGCACTATTTGAAATAATAAGTTTCCATATTTTAATTTTTGAACCCCCTTTCTCATCTCTACCAGGCTTCTTTATTTTTCTGATCTCAATACAGATGTTATCTCCTCTCTAATCTCACTGCTTGCTCCCCAGAGGATACTGCCTTTAAGTAATATAATCTTTCCCTGGGTATGTCCCACTCCGAATAAGGGGTTCTAATTTCATTAACTCTCTGGACAAAACATGAGATGTTTTATGAACTTGGTAAAAATGCTCTCACCCCTTTGAAGCCTCTCATTGGTCATTTCTACTATTGCAGAACAAGAAAACAAGCACAGAGACTAAGGGAAAATTATCAGGGAGCAGGCTGTGTAGGTCTCTCTTCATAAACAGAGAGAAAGAGAAGAAGCTGGGAAGATGAAGGAAAAGAGGAGGGGGAATCAAGAAAATCAAAGAAAAAACTGCACCTTCCATATGATATAGGACAGTGGTCCAGGAGTTATGACCTAGTCACCCCTATTTCTTATCAGAAATATAAACAAACATCATACCCTCAATCATTCTTTCCTCTCATTTTACCCCTATGGTTATTAGTTATTAGGTGCCGTCGAATGGCAGATTGATTTTTTGGGGGAGGGGATTGCCAGGTCCTTCTCCCAAGCCTGCAGCACCTGGTGTTCCCAGGCAGTCTCCTATCCAAGTACTAACCAGGCCCGACCCTGCTTAGCTTCCGAGATCTGACTGGATCGGATGCCACAGGGCTACAGCTGCAGGCACCCCTATGGTAGTTTGGTTTATATTTCTATCATTACACCTGTCAGAGTCAAACATAGTATAATTGAGTATGAACCAGAAAATAAGGATGTTATTTGATATATCTTTGATTAACATGAAGTCTTAATAAAAATTTGTGCAATTGAATTATGAGAATTGCCCAAGATCACATTAATATCTTATAATTTCCTACTCAACAGCCATTCCACTGTTGCATACTGAATGTTTATGTTTCCCAAGTTTATATGTTGAAGTTCTAATCCTTGAAGTGATAGTATGCCATGTCCAGATCCATTCATGATGGGTAGACGGAGTCCCCACATGAGGAAGGGTACCTTTAAAAAGGCATCAGAAGGAAAGTCTACCGAAAGGGGAAGAACACCTCCAAAACAAGGTCTCTTCATGGGAAGGGACTTGGAGCCTCATCTTTTCTTATGTATATATATAATCTTCTGTCTCTGTGAGCAGTGCTGATTCAGATTGGGAGTTGAGAAACCTCCCTAGAAGGCTTACAATGGGAAAATTCTTGAATGACTTCCAACAATGTAAATTCTTTGAGTCAACACAAACAAAAGACTTTGTACCAACAGCCCTCCAGTAAACAAATCATTCTCATAAGTTAAAGCACCCATTTGTCATAACAAATGGACTCAGTGGGGTGACACAGAGGTAATAGTTAACCACCCCTAATTCCTGCATAAAGTTAGAATAGTTAATGATTTAGACACAGGATGTGTAGGTGCTCAGGTCACTTTGGTTTATCTCTTTGAAGTAAACACAATTTGTCTCTAAATTCATCTCCTATTTTTATCACCACCTAACACTCATGTGATAATTTAATCAAGTGATTGTTGACAAAACTTTGGTGTAATCCATCAGTGCTACCAATTCCCTTGTCCTTTTTCTGACCTTTCATAAGGTTTAGTGAATTGTAGTTCTGTATAAAAGGCTGAGCTATCTGAGCAACAAACAGAACAAAATCACACTGCCTCCGAGTTGCTGTGTCTTTTTCTCCCATCGCCGACTCCTCACCCGCCTTCAGGGATGCCTGGATCCTAGGCTGCAGCTGGACTGTGGCAGTATCAGAAGGTGAGGTTTGGGGAGGTAATTAGTTTTACATGAGATCATGAGGGTAGAGCTCTTGTGATGGGATTGGTGCCTTTATAAGAAGAGGAAGAGACACCAGACCTTCATCTCTCTGCCATGTGAGGACACAGTGAATAGGTAGCTATCTGCAAGCCAGAGAGGCCTCAGTAGGAGTTGAGTCTGCTAACACCCTAATCTTGGACTGTACAGCTTCTGTAACTGTGAAAAATAAATATCTATTGTTTAAGCTACCTTGGTTGTGGTATTTGTTACAATAGCCTGAGATAATTTATAACCACGTGAAATTATTTAGAAAAATTTCAGATGTAAACTTTTCAAATAATTTTTTTCACATAGTCATATCGCTTAGCATAACTAAATAAAATGCTTCTTTGTTTTTAACTTTTGTTAAGTTATTAATTTAGCATAATATTTCAGAAGTGTGTGGCCCAATGCAGAATAAATGTCTATCAGCTCAATAAGCATCCAACAATAATTTATCTGTACCCTTCAATCTTGATATATAGGTATAGAGTGGATGAACCCATGTATTTTCTTTTACTATGAACAACTCTTAAAGATCATAATATTTGATTTGTCCTCTATAATGTCATCTATAAAACTATGGTACATTTTGGAACAAGTATAGTAGATATATTATAGCAACCTTTCATGATGACCTCCTCCCGGCCCATCCCCACCACTACAGGGTTTTGGAATGGGCTCTCTGAGTCCATGTGTGTGTTATTGGTCTGCCTGTTATATCACCCATACATGACTTGACCAGACATGAGAACTCAACCCAAGTTGGCTAACCAGAAGGTTTTTCCTTTGGAATGTTCGATTTGGACAAGAAGAGAAAGATTTCATCTCTCTACATGTGTGAAGAGAGGATGAATAAGTAACATTCATCCTCCAATGAACACCATTTTGTTATTCAGACAAGGAGTTGAGGAAATACATGTGTAGAGTAAGAATCACAAAACATACAAGCAAAAAGAGGCAGAGATGAGAGGCAGGTGAAGAATTCCCCTGGATTTGGTTCTTCCTAAGGCTCCACTTCATCTATTCTTACTCTTGAGCTCTATGAAGCTTCCTAGGTCTTTTTACTAAATTCTTCATTTTGATTAAGACAGCTGAAGTTGTTTTCTTTTCCTTGCAATCAAAGTGGCAAGTAGTTAATGGAAGGGTCATGGAAAGTATAATAAAATCCAGGAAATCAAATCTTTAACAGCAATTTTAAAAAGCTTGCTCCTGTCCCTAGCATTGTCTGTGCATAGAGTCTCCATTTTATGTTTTAAAAACATTAATTAAAAATCCTCTTTCAAGTTACTGAAGGGTTTCCTGTGCTACAGATTCTTTCTATAAAATTTAATAAAAAATCTTATAGTTAAGTTTTATTTAGAGGGAGTGATAATTTCCTGCTTACATTAGTTTCTGTGTGTGTCTAGATTTTGGCATTATTTTCAAAGTGAGTCACTGACCTTTCATTTAACCATCTCTTTGCCAAACATTTCATACAACTTTGAGGGGGGGAAACACTTGTTTTGGAACTTAATGTGTAGTATTGTTATTTGAACATAATCAATGGATGTAAGCAATGCTTTTTGGTGATGCTGAGAAGTATAAATAATCCTCAGCCAAGCATAGATAATCCTCAATTATCATGTATGGGATGCCAATTACGCATGCAATGCTAAGTGATAGTGATAGAAAGATAAGGATGAATACAGAAATAGATAATTTACACTGTTGAGGACAATGTTTTAAGTGACCAAAACAAAGTGGCAGAAAAATGTTTGTATGGTATGAAAAACATGGGGTTGGATGGCTATGCCAGGCAGAGGATTTGAGAAGTCATGTGTTTTAGGGGACTGATGAGACTTTTCTCAAGAATAGGGTGCAAGAGGATGGGAATAGAAGAAAATTAACCTTGGCTAGTGGTCTCTTAACTTGAGTACTCCCTAAAACAACTTTACAAAACTATGCATCATTTTACATTTTAAGATTAATATCTAAAATTTTTATAAGTTTCATATTTCTAAAATATTTGATATTATATGTTTCCTTACCACTATGGCATCTGATCCCCAAAGCTAAGTAGGGTTGGGCCTGGTTAGTACTTGGATAGGAGACCGCTTAGGAACAGTGTTTCTATTGTTACATGAATCTCCTTTTGAAGGGTATGCATTTTCAGATTATCTTCATTCTGCTCTCCTACAGGGTCTCCCGTAGGCAGTTTACTTTAGTAACATTTTAGAGTAGGCAGGAGATAAGAGGGGCTGGGATTTGGCTCAGTGGGTAGAGTGCTGCGCTGCAGTCTCTGAGGTCCTGAGTTCAATTCCCAGCACCGCAAAAATGGGAGAAGGGCCTGGCAATCCACTCCCAAGCCAATCCCGAAACAGTCAGCCATTGAAAACCCTATGAGGGTCACTATAAGTCGGATACCGACTCGACGGCACCTAACAACAACAACAACAACAAGGAGATAAGAGGAGAATACTTGAGAAAGAGCATATCGGAAGACAGAAGATGACACAGCAGGCCAGATTAATTTTGGAAGAGAATATATGAAATTTGAGCATCTGCAAAATGACCCCCTCAAAACTATTTGTGCCCCCTAGAGAAGTCTCTGAGGTCCTAGAGTAGCCATCCTCCAGTCTGAAGACCCCAGATAAGGGAACAGTGGTAGCTATGGTTTTGTTTTTCCCAGCAATAGAGAAGGCTGGCTTGGTTCCTTTGAGGGACTCTCTTTCTCCTCAGTCCCATCTGTGAGAACTGCATTGCGGCCCCGAGGGTAGGGTGTGGAATGAGTGGCTAAGGAGATCACTAATAAGACTGAGAATGCAGTCTTGGGTGATATTTAGGTTTGGCAGTAATGATTTTGGGATTTGAGAAATTTAAGAGAAAAGTAGCAGGGAGAAGGAGAGGACAGGGAGGAAAATCAGAGGGTGAGAAACATGTTATTTTGGACTTCACCTATAGAGACTAAGATTTGGGTTAACTAGAAATGCCTGCATCCATACCACTGTGGTGTCCACTTTTGTCAGATCTCAGAAGTTAACCAGGGTTGGGCCTGGTTAGTACTTGGATGGGAGATTGCCTGGGAACACCAGGTGCTGTAGGCTTGGGAGAAGGAACCGGCAACCCACTCCCAAAAAACAATCTGACATTGAAAACTCTATGAGTAGCAGAGAAGCACTGACAATAGTGTTCTGTCTGTTCTACACAGGTTTGCTATGAGTTGGACACCAACTCGAGGGCACCTGACAACAACCAGTGATTGAGTTATTGTAAGACTGAAAACATGAAAGTGCTTCAATCTCATGTTGTTGTTGTTGTTAGGTGCCGTTGAGTCGGTATCTGACTCATAGCGACCCTCATAGGGTTTTCAATGGCTGACTGTTTCGGGATTGCCTTGGGAGTGGATTGCCAGGTCCTTCTCCCATTTTTGCGGTGCTGGAAATTGAACTCAGGACCTCAGAGACTGCAGCATTCTACCAACTGAGCTAAATCCCAGCCCTCAATCTCGTGTGTGTGTGTGTGTGTGTGTGTGTGTGTACATAAACATATATGATACATATATACACATATATGATATACACACATATATCTGTTTATATATTATATATATATATATATATATATATATATATATATATATATATTTGCTTTCATTTATTTCCTCCATATTCTATTAACTACCTTCTTTCTTGGTTCAGTTCACATATCTTGAGAAAATTTCAAAACTTTATGGTCACTTTTAATGAATAACACTTATTCCAATCCACTTTAAAGCAGATTTGAACCTGTATTTGGCTCCTGCTCTTCCACACTGCAGATTTGATGTTTGATCAGGGTTGCTGTTTGGAGTAAGGAGGAACGTGTGGTGCATGGTTTGATCTGAAACACCCCCACCTTCTTTTGTCAAGGCTTAGCTCTATAGTAAAGACACAGAAACAGAGGCTGTGATCTTCTTATGTAACTAGTCACCTGTCAATGGTAGGGAGATGCCCACTATTGCATAACTGATGAATGGATTCCTTTCTTCCTCCTCTTCCCCTGCTTCCTCCTCTTTCTCTTCTTCTCCTCCTTATCCTTCTCTTTCTTCTCCTTCTCATCTTTCTCCTTCTCATCTTTCTCCTCCTCCCTTTCATTCCTCTTCCTCCTCCTCCTCCTATTTCATTTATATTTTTCTTGGTGCACTTTTCTTTTCTTGTGGTGTCCATGATGATAATGTATGGATTTCATGTGTGTGTGGAAATGACCTTTGAGTTCTTCCTACTATTAAATACCTATTAAAGGAAAGACAGAAGGGAAATTAAGATGAAGATAAGATGGACAAGGAAATAAGAAAAGGGAAAATGGAAAATATGTTTAGCAAAGAGAAAAAGTGAAGAGCAAAGAAGGGAAAGTCTGCAACTGAATGACAGAAATAGGAAAAAGAAAGAAGTGGCTGTCAGGCAGTGGCATAGGGCCACTGACAGTTGCCTGAGAAGCCTCAAAGTTATAGGCTATCCAACCATGAACCTGGAAGAGGTAAGAAATTAGGATTCCTTCCAAGGATTCTTGCTGACTGTGTTAATATGACAACTTGTTTATGCATTGTGGTGATTAACTTCATGAGTTAGCCTAGGCCGTGGTATCCTGCCCAGTTGTTTCATTAAACACTGGTCTAGATGTTGCTGTGAAGGCATTTTTTATATGGGTAAAGTAAGTTACTTAATTTACTCACGCATAATGTGTGTGGGCCTCAAGAACAAAGACTGAAGTTTCCTCAGGAAAAAATTCTACATCAGGATGACAACATAGACACCCTGCCTGAATTTCCAGACTCACAGCTTGCACTGCAGATTTTGAATTCAAGGCTACACTATTAACTCTGACTTGAATTTCCAGTCTGCCAGCTTGCTCTACAGGTTTCAAGTTTGCCAGGCCTCACAAATACATGAGATACTCCCTTTAAAAAGTCAGTCTCCCCCACCCCCTGCCTTTCTAAATGTCTATTAGTCTGGAGATCAGACTAATCCTAGCTAATATATATACATGTAATCTACCACTCAACCACAATTTCCCCTAGTGGTTTATGTGTCTGCCTGTTTCTCTTACTAGATTAAAAACTTCTTTAAGTTCAGTCTGCTTCTCATTCATGTTTTTCTTCACATTGTCTGGAGTATATTAGGCACATAAAAATAATTGAAGTATTGACACACGGAAAACATCTCCTCAATGGGAATGGATTTAAAATGTCATATCCTGTTTTGATAATGAATGCCTAAGATCTACAACTTTGTCTTAATTCACGATATTACAATGAGTATCTGCTAATTAACATGATTTCAGACTAGAGATCTTAAGGAGAATTCATGAGGAGATACATAAAAGTTGAAGCAAAGAAAGTTATCCATCGCTGTGACATATTAGTGTTGCAGCAGGCCTAAATTTCTGGCCACAAACTCAGGTATGCAGCAGATGATCCATTTCTTTAATTATTTAAATTTTCATGCAATCTTACTGTGAGCTCATATTTTGCAGAGTCTGTGAAAATGTTGATTGCTATTATCATTGGAGTTACCTGTAACCTATACTAGTGGTGAGAAGACAGATAATGGATAGGAAGCTTTAGATCCTCAGTGGTTCTGCAGATTATAAGGGACTCTGAGTTATGCATGAGACTAGTCTGAAAAGTTCCTTCAGGCAAAGCACCTTTTGGCCCCTGTTCTGTGCATTGCTCAAGACAGGTAGTCTTGGCCTTGAACATGGGTGCTCATAGGCCAACCTCCCTGTATAAGCCAAGCAAGAGTCTCCACTGCAGATCTGGAGACTTCCCTGGGAAGCATCATGATGGTGTGTATCTAGCTGCTTATCTCCTTTTAGTCTGTGGAAAATGGCATATTCTCTTTGGTGCCCTCAGAAAAGTTCCTAATACAATCTGAAAAGTAAACTCTCTTTAATAAAAAAAGAAGAGTGATTATTGTTAGGTAGCCCATGCTTCTGCCCAGAAGAATATATCCATAAACTACAGAAACATTAAAAATTCCCTGCATGTAACATAGAATAAAAGGAAAATGTAGCAAATGAAATGTTTCAGAAAAAATTTCTCCTTTGTATATTTCATTCAATGATTAAAACATATCACCAACCTTACTGATATTTTCCTGTTTGCAAGAAAACACAAGATGGCAACTGTAATATGGGTCATCAGGAATGCAAACCCGATGCTGAGAAGAGTCCATGTGTCTGGAATTTAAAAACAAATGAGAAAGATAAATATGCATTGAAAAATATTAAAGATCATAAACCAAGCAATTTGTTTAGTAACAAGGTCACCTACTATTCTGAGTGTGCATAAAATCAGAAGTAGGAGTGTCAAAATTGATGTGACATCTATTTCCTATCCATCCTTGTTCACATCTGGAAATGAGAGAAAATGTAATAGTTTAAAACAAACAAATAAGTGGAAACATATTTGAGCAGAATTGTCATTGGATAACAATGGATATTAATAAACCATAAGATACCAGGAGTATGGGTAAGTTTGATAAGAAACCAAAATGTTAAGCCAAAGTGAAAACAAAATTAAGTTTTATTATTTTTATATTACTGTGTAACATGATTGGAGAATATTTATCTCCTTCTTGTCTTTTAATGTGAGAAATTGGCTTCCATGTTCTTTTTTGTTTGTTTTCAAATATTAACCTTTTTTCACCAGTATCCAATATCATTTACCTTAGTCTTCATTTGGCTCAAGCCCAAAAGCTATTACATCTTCCAATAGTGAAGAAATTTAAGTTATTTTAGATAACCAATAGAGCATATTCAAATTATAGATAAACACAAATACAAATCATGCGACACATTTATTTCTCATTACAAAGGGATGATACTTCAAGTACTTGGATTGGGAATCAAGTTAATACTTTCATTTGACATATTAGGAAAAAAAAAGCAGACTCTACCAGGATTCCAATGTTGTTGTTGTTGTTGTTGTAAGGTGCCGTCGAGTCGGTATCTGACTCATAGCGACCCTCATAGGGTTTTCAATGGCTGACTGTTTCGGGATTGCCTTGGGAGTGGATTGCCAGGCCCTTCTCCCAAGGATTCCAATACCTTTGATTTATTTAGGGATATATGAGGTGTGATTAAAATATTATATATTTTTAAATAAAAAAATAATATTACACCTAGGTGTGGTGTCTGTAATCCCAGCAACATGGGAGGCATTAGCAAGAGGATCACAGGTTCAAGACACCCTGTGTAATTGAGTGAGACCTTACATCAAGACAAAAAATTAAAAATGGGCTGAGGATGTAGCCCAGTGCTAGAGCCCTTGCAATATGTATGAGGCCCTCAGTTCAACCCCCAAGTGCCACACATACACAATAAAAATTATTACAGTAAAAGATACATTGCCATTAATCTCCCTCAAAATACTTCCCCTGGCTTTGAACACACACAGCCCACTATTCTTGTCACTTTCTGAAGCAGATCTGGAAGTCTTTTCCCATGTCTTTACTTTCATCCTGCATCATGACAAGGTTCCATGTCACATATCACCTCTGGTACTGCAATTTCTGTCAAATTAAAACATTACAGTGTATCCTCATCCACCTTATCCACTAGATTTGGCACTGTGTGACTTCTGGCCCTTCCCTAATGTCAAAGTGACCATGAAAGGTAAATATTTTGAATCAATTCAGGACATGGATGCAGTCATGGCAACACAACTAAATATACTCACAGAAGAGAACTTCCAGAACTGCTTCAGAAAGCAGAAAGAATGATGCGATAAGTAAGTTTGAGGTGAGGAGAGTACTTTAAGGGGGATTAATGGCAATATAAGCCTGCATCCGTATCCCTGTGGTATCCTATCCCCTCAGATCTCAGAAGCTAACTAAGCAGGGTTGGGCCTGGTTAGTACTTGGATGGGAGACTGCCTGGGAACACCAGGTACTGTATAGGCTTGGGAGAAGGACCCGACAACCCACTCCCAAAAATCAATCTGTCATTGAAAACCCTATGAACAGCAGAGAAGCACTGACAATAGTGTTTCCTCTGTTGTATGTAGGATCACTATGAGTCAGATATTGACTTGACAGCACCTAACAACAATGGCAATATGTCTTTTACTGTAATAAATGTGTTTTTAATTTAATCATTCATTATGTCTTTGGATCACACCTCGTAAATGATGAAATTTATAACGCTGGTATGGATTATCTTCTGAAAGTGCAGAATTGGAAACCAACTTGTGTCTCTAAGGGAAATGAAGCTTACTACTAAGAAGTAAATGTGTAAGAATTTTTCTAGTAGTTATGTGTTTGTATATGCATGAAAAATTTACATAACATGCTTGTTTACCAGAAATAACAAGATGCAGATTAGGTTGGATTTGGCTGAACTTCCTGCCAACTCCATAGTATATGCCACAAAATTGGATTAAAAACTGACTTTTGAACCTGTGTGATTAAATCCTGTGGGATAGAAGCAATATTTATTCAATAAATACTTGTATTTTCTTTCAAACTTGCTTTTAAATTTGAAAATTTGTATGCTCAAATACAATTCCTTCACAAAGAAATCAGCTCTCTTATTTTTTATATTTACAGATTCTAGGAGGCCCATGGGATTGTCTTCCTTTGTTAAGAAAATAGTCTTTAAAAAGTAGATATCAACAATCAAACACAATTTGATTGTTTTGATGGTTCTAAAATTTAATTTATATTGGAATTATTAAAGATTGAAGTATTTGGGTTTTATTCCCATAATCTTTAATATCGTGAGAATCTTAAGGATCCTAGTTGGTCCTAAATTGACAATGTAAAGCCTTTATGGTAATTTTTCAAATATGTACACACTACTGTGGCTTAAAGATGTTGTTGTTACATTCCAATGAGTTGGGTCCAACTCATAACAGCCTATGTACAACAGAACAAAATAGTCCCCAACACTGTGCCATGTTCTGCACTGCTGTCAGTGCTTCTCTGCTATTCATAAGGTTTTCAGTGGAGGATTATTTTGAGTGGATTGCCATGTCCTTCTTCCTAGCTTGCAGCACCTGGTATTCCCAGGCAGTCCTCCATCCAAGGACTAACCAGGCCAACTCTGCTTAGCTTCTGAGGTTGGATGCCAGGGTGCCATGGCTGCAGATGGCTTAAAGATAGGGGGCAATTTTTCATTCTGGGGTAATTGGGTTCCTTTAGATTTGAAAGCTACTTACCTGGTATCAGGGCTATAGTAATGTTTTGTTGTTCTTTGTTGTTGTTGTTGTTATTAGAGGTCACTGAGTCAAGTTTGACTCATAGAGACCCTCATAGGGTTTTCAATGGCTAATTGTTTCAGGATAGCTTCAGGAGTAGATTGCCATGTCCTTCTCCTATAATCTACACCTTAGACAAACAGTATTATATTTCAATGTTCCTATTAAGATAAATTCCAGTGGAAATACCAGTTAAAACATAGTGGGGGAAAACCAAACCATATGAAGAAATAGTATGAATGCTTGCTATCATCTATCTGTCTATCTCTATTGTCCATCTATTTTTCTATATATTTGTATATTTGTATTTATATAAAACATGATGATGTGGATGGTGAAGAAGAGGGGGAGAAAACATTTATTTAGTTGCAGAAAGAAGTAAAAACATTTAAACAGAGGTATACAACATTTTGGTTCCCCTGGTCTGCATCGAGTAAAGATGAATTTTCTCCAGCCACATATAAATTGTATAATATAGTTAGTATATGTACATAATAAGACTTCTTTTTAAACATTTTTATTATAAAGTTTGTTGTTGTTGTTGTTGTTAAGTGCCGTTGAGTCGGTATCTGACTCATAGTGACCCTCTGTACAACAGGGGAAACACTATTGTCAGCGCTTCTTTGCTGTTCATAGGGTTTTCAATGGCAGATTGATTTTTGGGAGGGGGTTGCCATGTCCTTCTCCCAAATTATAAAGTTTAGAGAATTGAAAATAATATAAAACTAGTGGGAAATTTGACCTTTTTGTTTTTGTTTTTCAGAACTGGGGGGCTGAATCGAAGGCCTCACACATACTTTGAAAGTGCTCTACCACTGAGCTGCTCCCCAGCCCCTCTTTTGTTTTTATCTTGAGTCAGGGTCTCACTAAATTGTGCAAGCTGCCTCTGTCCTTGAACTTCAGATCCTCCTTCCCCTGTCTAATGAGTCCCTGTGATTATAGGAAAGGATCACCATTCTCTGGCTTTTGACCTTGCTTTTGTAAAACTAATCTACCAATGTCTAGTTCAATGGAAATGGTAACAGTTCTTAGTTCTCAAGCAAATTTTGTGATGTTCAATTTGCCACATCTAGATCTGGGTTGAATTAGATTTTCAAAAATATTAGTGGCACCCCTGATAGTGTGCAGCTGGCAGGAGACAAAGTGGAACTACCTACAATGGCATGGCTGAAGAGAAGTCCACTGGGGCCATTCCTGGTGGTGGTTTGGGCAGATGGGAGATAAAAAGGAGCTGCCTATAAAGGTTTACTGCTGAAGGGAGAGCCAGTGGGGCCATCCCTGACAGTATGCAGCCGGTGGGAGGCAAGGTGGACAATAGAGAAGTCTGTATGACTCCCCTGGGAAGAGGCCAGGCAACATGGCCTCACTATAGGGTCTCAGACTTGGGTACTGTGGTTTCTTTCTTCTCTCTTTCTTTCTCTTTCTTTCTTTTTCTTTTCTCTTTCTTTCTTTCTTTCTTTCTTTCTTTCTTTCTTTTCCTTTCTCTCTCTCTCTTTCTTTCTTTCTTTCTTTCTTTCTTTCTTTCTTTCTTTCTTTTCCTTTCTCTCTCTCTCTCTCTTTCTTTCTTTCTTTCTTTTCTCCTTCCTTCCTTCCTTCCTTCTTTCTTTCTTTCGTTGTATTTCAGGAGAGATGGTTGCCGCCCTCTAGAGCCTCTAGAGCCATTATAACCATGAGCTGGAGGGAGGGAAATTGAAAGATGGCAAGTTCAGAACACTGAGATGAATGGCTGGCACTGCTGGATCCCTGAGCCTGAGAAAGCTTGTTCAGAATAAGGCACATTTAGGGCCTGGTAGTGTTTGCAATGAGAGAGGTTAACACCACAGTTCTAGGGAGCCTAAGACACAGGGTTTAGGATGTGGTGTGATTGGGGGCTGGGAACCCTGCTGATGGGGAGAAACTGAGGGGGTAGTGATAAATGCAGAGGCTATAGCAGGAGTGAGGCACTCGATACTGAGGCTGTAAACTGCAGTACTGTGGGAGGGGGAGAGAAGTGCCAGTGACCTCTCATCAACCAAACCCATGAGACTTTGCAGCAGAACCTCTTTACACATGGAAGATGTGAGAACTAGCACCCAGACCAAGCAATGGGCAAGCCTCAGTGGAAAAACACACAAATCATGAAAGGTCAAGCTGCATGGGAAGATCCCATAGACTGAAGCCTCTGAATGGACAATTTCAGGGTAACCAGATTCTTGGAGATGGCTAATGGAGAATTTAGAACTTTGCTTATAAATATGCTGAAAAACCTCAAAGACATTATCATGAAAGCAATTGATTCACTGGACAAAAAGGTATGAAAAATTCACTGGACAAAAAGGTAAGAAAAAATTCTCCAGAGAAATTGAGATCCTGAAGAAGAATCAAGCAGCAGTCCTTGAGATGCAAGGCAAAATTAATCAATTTGATATTACAGTAGGAAATTCAGTTTCCAGACTAGATGAAGCTGAAAACAGCATAGCTTAACAATGTGAGGAAAAGGTTGTTGTTAGGTGCCACCAAGTCATATCTGATTCATAGCGACCCTGATAGGGTTTTCAATGGCTCATTGTTTTGGGATGGGCTGGGATTTAGCTCAGTTGGTAGAGTGCTGTGCTGCAGTCTCTGAGGTCCCGAGTTCAATTCCCAGCACCGCAAAAATGGGAGAAGGGCCTGGCAATCCATTCCCAAGGTAATTCCAAAACAGTCAGCCATTGAAAACCCTTTGAGGGTAGCTATGAGTCAGATACTGACTCGATGGCACCTAACAACAACAATTGTTTTGGGGGTTGCTTTGTGAGTGGATTGCCACATCGTTCTCCCATTTTGGCAGTGCTGGGGATCAAACCTGGGTCCTCAGAGTGTGGAGCAGTACTCTACCAACTAGCTAAACCCCAGCACTGAGGAAAAGGTGGAAGACCTTATTTATTCAGATGCTAAAATAGAAAGAAAGATGAAGCAGTATGAGCAAGATTTGTTAAGAGATATTTGATAAAATGAAGAAACAAAACCTACAAATTCAGGGCATTTACGAAGAAGCTGAAAACAACATGAGAGGACTAGAAAATTTATTCAAAGAAATATTAGATGAGAACTTCCCAAATGTAAGGCAGCCCCTAGATACTCATACAACTGAAACATTCAGAGCCCCAAGCAGAGTAGATCAAAAAAGATTCTCCCCAAGACACATTATAATTGGAATGCTAAAACTAGATAGCAAAGAAGCTATTCTAAAAAGTACAAGAGAAAAAGGCTGTCTCACTTACAAAGGCAAACCTATCGGAATAACAGGGGACTTCTCAACAACAACATTAAAGGCAAGGAAAGCTTGGACAGACATCATCCAAGTCCTGTAAAAGAATAACTGCCAACCAAGATTACATTGTCCAGCAAAACTATCTTTTAAAATAGATGGTGAGTTCAAAACATTCCATGATATTGCCTTGTTTAAACAATTTGCAGCCAACAACACAGCACTGCAGAGGATACTTAATGAAATACTGCATATGTCAGAGGTAAGACAACCCCAAATACAAGATTACAGTAATGAATAATGAACATGAGAGGAACTTTAAAAAAATTGGCCAACTATGAATCAAAAAATAGTTACAAGTACCAAACTGACCCAGCATAATGAGCACTTCTTAATAATTACTCTCAATGTAAATGGTCTTAACTCACTGTTCAAGAGATATAGATTGGCCAACTGGATTAAAAAAGATAAACCCTCAATAAGTGGCATTCAAGAGACTCCCCTTATCCATAAAGACCACAAAAGGCTAAAAATTAAAGGCTGGGAAACAATGTACCAAGCCTGTAGGAAACAGAAAAAGCAGGAATTGTAATACTAATTTTCAAATGACTTAGACTTCAATCCCAAACTAATCAGAAGAGATAAAGAAGGACACTACATATTAGTAAAAGGAACAATCAACCAGGAACCCATAATGATATTTAATAATTACTGACCAAATACAGGGGCACCTAGCATCATAAAACAAACTTTATTGGTGATAAAGGAACACATTGGGCCATACTCAATAATTATGGGAGATTTCAATATTCCCCTTCCACTGAGAGACATGTCATCAAAGGAAAAATCAAGACAGAAATCAAATACTTGAATAGCACAATTGACCAGCTGGACCTTACATCTGTCTACAGAAGCATACACATTCTTCTCAGCACCACATAGAACTTTTTCTAAGATAGACCATATTCTAGTTCACAAAATGGCCTCAACAAATGCAATAAAATAAGTCATCCCCTGTACTTTACCAGATCACAGTGGAATAAAACTAGAATTCAAAAGCAAGAAAAAATTCTGAAATGTTACAAATTCATAGAGACTGACTAATACACTACTAAATGATCAATGGGTCATATAAGAAATCAGAGAGGAAATTTTTAAAAGTCTGTTATGAAATGTGGATATAATACATCCTATCAAAATTTATGGGATACAGCTAATGCAATTCTAAGAGGGAAGTTCATAGCCATGAGTGCCTTCATCAATAAGTTAGGGAAGGCCCAATTAAATAACTTAATGACACATTTTAAGGCACTAGAAAACCAACAAGAAACCAGTCCCAAAAGAAGCACTTAGAAATTATCAAGATTAAGGCAGAAATATCACAAT
Source organism: Pedetes capensis (assembly GCA_007922755.1). Classification (NCBI taxonomy): domain Eukaryota; kingdom Metazoa; phylum Chordata; class Mammalia; order Rodentia; family Pedetidae; genus Pedetes; species Pedetes capensis. The sequence continues at coordinate 11,047 of VMDO01021975.1, read as the reverse complement.
TAGTATCCAAAAAGAAAATTCAAAGAATTAATCAGACTAAGAGCTAGTTCTTTGAAAACATAAATAAAATAGACCCTCTAGAGCCATTCTCATCAAAAGAAAGAAGAGACATAAATTTAAGAAAAATTAGAGATGAGAATGAGACCATAACCACTGATACCAATGAAATCCAGAATGCCATCAGGCACTACTTTGAGAAACTGTACTCCCATAAAAACCAAAATACAAAATAAATGGAAAAGTTCATTAACACATATGAATTACCAAAATTAAGCCCAGAGGAAATAGTAATTTAAACAGATCCACCACATTCACTGAAATAGAGATAGTAATGTGTCCCTCAACAAAGAGAAGCCCAGGTCCTGATGAGTTCATAGCAGAGTCTATGATCATCAAAGAAGAATTACTACCTATACTTCTCAAATATTTCATAAAGTAGAAAAGGAAGTGGTACTTCCAAACTCATTCTTTGAAGCCAGCATTACCCTGATACCAAAACCAGGCAAGGACAATTCTAAGAAAGAGAACTACAGACCAATTTCCCTGACAAATAGATGCAAAAAATCCTCAAAAAAATTTTGGCAAACTGAATTCAGCAACACATAAGAAAGGTCATACACAATGATCAAGTTCACTTCATTCCACAGAGGCAAGGCTGGTCCAACATATGAAAATCAAATAATGTAATTCAACATATCAAGAGACTTGCAGACAGAAATCACATGAGCATCTCTACCAATGCTGAGAAGGCCTTTGATAAAGTGCAACATCCTTTCATGGTAAAGTCCTGGAGAAAATGGGCATAACAGGAAAATACTTCAACATCATAATGGCTATCTATGATAAGCCTACAACCAATATCATACTAAGTGGGGGGAAATTGAAAACATTCTTTCTGAGATCAGAAACAAGACAAGAATGTTCACTCTCTTCTTTCTTATTTAATATTTTGATTGAAGTCATAGCCACAGCAATCAGGCAAGAGAAAAAAATAAAAGGGACAGTCAAAGAAGAGGTCAAATTATCCTCATTTGCACATAACATGATCCTTTACCTAAAGGATCCCAAAAATTCTTCTAGAAAAAAAACTCTTAGAGCTAATTAATGCATTCAGCAATGTATTGGGGCACAAAATTAACATGTAAAAATCAGCAACTTTCCTTTATACCAATAGTTAACAGGAAGAAAAGGAAATTAAGGCAAAGATAACATTCACAATAGCCCACCAAAAATTTAAATATTTAGGACTCAATCTAACCAAAGACCCTGAAGATCTCTATAAGTGAAACTTCAAAACACTAAAAAAAGAAATTGCTAAGGATATTGGAAGATGGAAGGATCTGCCTTTCTCATGGATCATGAGAATCAATATTGTAAAAATGGCTATATTATTGAAAGAAATTTACAGATTTAGTGCAATCCTGCTTGCAATTCCAATGACTGGCTTTGCAGCAATGGAAAAAATAATCCTAAAATTTATATGGAAACATGAAAGACAACACATACCTGCTTCATAAGCTGCAAAAACAGCAAAGGTGGGATTACTATACCTGACTTCAGATTATACAACAGAGCTACAGTAGCAAAAACAGCTTGGCACTGACAAAAAAAAAAAAAAGGCATAAAGACCAATGGAACAGAATTGAAGACCCAGAGATATGCTCACATAGCTACAGCAACCTGATTTTTGACAAAGGTGGCTCAGGTCACTCAATGGAGAAAAGATAGCCTCTTCAACAAATGGTGCTGAGAAAATTGGATATTCATCTGCAGAAAATTGAAAATAGACTCATATATCTCAATTTACTTGAGAGTCAATTTTAAGTGGATAAGACACCTCAATATAAAGCCAGAAACCTTAAAATTACTATAAGAAACATACTCCAACACATAGGCATAGGGAAGTATTTCCTCAACAAGATTCAATCACCCAGGAAATGGCACCAAGAATTAAAAAATGGGCTTACATGAAATTAAAAAGCTACTGTACTGAAAAAGAAACTATCAAAAGAGTTAAGGGAAAGCCTACAGTATGTGAGAGAATCTTTGCATTTTACATATCAGACAGAGGACTAATTTCAAGAATATACAAAAAATTTACAAAAGCAAATACCAAGATAACAAATAATCCAACACATAAGCAGGCAAAAGAAACGAACATGTAGTTCTCATGAAGTTCATATATATGAAAATATCTCTAGTCATTAGGAAAATGCAAGTCAAAACACTGAGATTCCATCTCACTCCAGTAAGAATGGCCAAGATCAACAAAACAAATAACAACAAATGCTGGCAAGGATGTGGAGAAAAAAGGAACACTTTTATACTCTTGGTGGGATTGTAAAGTAGTTCAACCATTTCAGAAATCAGTATGGAGACATCTTAGAACACTAAGAATAGAAATGCCATAGGACCCACTGATACCACTCCTTGGAATGTACCCAAAGGATGACACCTGCAGGGCCACCTGCATTTCCATATTTAATGCAGCACTCTTCACAACTGCAAGGGGATGGAACCAACCAAGATGTTCATCAACAGGGAATGGATAAAGAGTTGTGGTATATATACACAATTGAATATTTATCAACAGTGAAAAGGAATGAAATGTAATTTGCAGCAAAATGGATGGAGTTTTGGGAATATCATCCTAAGTGAACAAACCCAGGCCCCCCAAAAGAAATACCTATGGGAATATCATCCTCAGTGAACAAACCCAGGCCCCCTAAAAGAAATACCTATGTTCTCACTCATATCTGGGAGCTCAAGCTAAATTAAAGGAAGAAAAAACAATGTAATAACACGTGCTAGGTGCCGTTGAGTCAAGTCCAACTCATAGCGACCCTCATAGGGTTTTCAATGGCTGTTTTGGGATTGCCTTGGGAGTGGGTTGCTACATCCTTCTCCCATTTTAGGATGCTGGGAATCAAACTCGGGACCTCAGAAACTGAAGAGCAGCGCTCTATCGACTGAGCTAAATCCCAGCCCTACAATAACATATATGTGTGTGTGTGTGTGTATACATACATACATATATATATATATATATATGCACATATATATATACACATGCATATATATACACATGCATATATATACACATGCATATATATGTATATATACACATGCATATATATGTATATATACACATGCATATATATATAAAACAATTAGGTTTATCTAAGAAATGAAAATATAAGTAGAGTTGAAAGAAGGGTCTATCAGAGAGGACCAAAGATTTTGGAAGGGGTGAGGGGGGAGGAAATAATACAGAGGGTTACAAATAGAGAGTGGACAATCCCAAGTTACATGATGCAACTCCATGAATACATGGGAAAAAATAAAAATATAACCCACAATTGCATGTGACTTTTACTACGTATTAATCAAAGGGTTTCATATATCATGTAAGTTGATGTAAGTGTAACCAAAAACAATATGAGAGGTGCACAATGGAGATAGCAAAAGCCTTACTACTATGTACCCCACTAACATTTCTTAATAAAAAAATTATAATAACAAAAACAAACAATAAAAATTTGGTGGCAATTGCTATGTATTACTTGTCAAGTTGCTGAAAACTCATATTCTCTCTTGCTTCCTTAAGTAGCTTTGAACAGTTTTGAATCCCTTCAAATTCAACCCAATAATACTTGACTGACTGGGTAGTATATGATAGTACTAACATGACTCATGCTACCAACTATGATATATTTATGTTTATTTGAAGGTTAGAATCTGATACTGTGGTGCCATCCCAGTATGTCATAAAGAAGTATTAGGTATTGTTCTGCAAACATGCACAGCATTGCTTTAAAATTTCGAAATTGTAAATCCACATGGGGTCATAATAAAAACAAATGCTAAAAGATACATGATGTTAAATGATTTTTTATTGGTCCTCATTACTAGCTATCCTGGGCTGCATATGACTCTCAGGCCATGGGTTGGATGTGCCTGATTTCATATGTGTTTTCATTTTTGTCAAACTTAACCTCCTCTGTGGAAAACCCAATGTGCAAAATAATTATAGCAATCTGATCTCTAGATGTTTTTAAATTCTTCCTGGCAGCGGTGAGTCTTCAACCTTTGAAACGGGGTGCTAAGGACAGCACTAATGGCATTTCAGGATGGTGCAATGAAGTTCCACCCATTCTTTGAGCAACAACACCGAAAGAAGTTTCTCTCCTGCCACCTCCTTGAGTTCTGCAAGCCGGAAGGGAAAGTAGAAAATCTTGTCTGTTCTACTACACCTGGGTGGACTCCTTTCCCACAAGCTGGTCATAAGTCTCTACTCAATATAATTGTTGTTGTTGTTAGATGCCCTCGAGTTGGGTGCGACTCATAGAGACTCTCATAGGGTTTTCAATGGCTGATTGTTTTGGGATTGCTTTGGGAATGGATTGCAGGTCCTTTTCCTGTTTTTTGCGGTGCTGGAGAGTGAACCAAGGGCCTCAGTGCAGTGAGGCACTCTACCAACTGAGATAAACTACAGCCCCTCAATATCATTAAGATAGCTTTAAAAGAAAACACTAGAGTCATTTTTTCATCATTTTTTATAGGCAGTCTGGGTAAGGTAGTTTAGGTACATCTCTCTCAATAATTTCTCATTAGTAACGCAGCCAGATTGGAATAGCAAATGAAAAAATAAGAGAATGCCAAATCTTACAGGGTAAAGATTGTTTCTGTTTTTAGTAGCATACTAGATGTTTTTGTAGTTGTTGGAGGTGAGGGCTCTTGTGGGGAGAAATAGGAAGGGAAAGTGGATGAACTATGGGGAGAGATTCAGTGTACTTTGTTTATGTGGATGGTAACCAAAAGAGACCAATCCAGGTAGGAACATTCTAGCCACAATAGTGGCAAGCTGGATGTTTGGTCAAGTGCCTTGGTGGGTATGGGGAGTATTGCATAATTTTCTGAGCTAGAAATTGGTTCTTAAAGAATTGGGTAATGAGATTTCCCTTACTAGTGTGACAGTTAATTAAGGACTAGAAATCCCCTTTGACCCCCACTTCTCTGTTAGTTTGCCCTACTATGAGGGCTTGCATATTGCTGTGATGCTGAAATCTATGCTACCAATATTATAGATACTAGCAGCATCATTCATAGTGGAGAGGTTTCAGCTGAGCTTCTAGACTAAGACAGATAATATTCAATGTATTGTGGACTGCCAAAAGAACCAACAGATCTGTCCTAGAAGAAGTGTAACCAGTGTACTCCTTGGAAACAAGGATTGCTAGACTGTATCTTATGTATTTTGGACATGTAGCAGGAGGGACCAATCCCTGGAGAAGGATATCATGTTTGGGAAAGTGATAGGCCAGTCAAAAAAAGGAAAACCCTCAACTAGATATATTGACACAGTGACTTCAACAATGGGCTTAAACAATAAATAAGATCATGTGCCTGGCACAGAATCAGGGAGTGTTTCATTCTGTTGTACATATAGTGGCTATGAGTTGGACCTGACTGGATGGCACATAATAACAACAACAAGAAATCCCCTTATATGTATTCTTTTAGCTATTTTATAACTAAATAAGGCTAACTACAAATGCAGTTTTACCTCCTGTGTAATCCAAAAAGACCCATAAGACTATGAAATTATGTAATGCTTGTGCTAATTCTAACATACATCAATCATCTAAATTAGAATGGTCTTTTTCTTTATTTTAATGTCAAGAAGAAAGAAAATAAATGTTAGATGTGATGTAATTACTTTGGTTGTTTAAAATAAAATTCTTACATTTTCATAGTGGATCATCAGGATAAGTTCTATAGCCTAAAATTAACTGGAAGCCCCAAATTAACTTTTAGGCTTAACACAAGAAAAAAAAAGTCACTTGTATTTATTCAGAGAGCACTCAGATGAAAAATAATATAAGGAGGATCTGATTTATTTGGAGCTTTGTATGGTTCTATTTTACCATTTACTTCATATGCCTAGTAAATCTAACATTGGAGAATTTCAACCTTTTCTGAACTCTGGAAGTTGAAACTACCATCCAATTAAAGTACATGTGTGGTTGATGCCCCCAAAATAATTTCACTAGTCCTTCTCCTTCCTTACTCTCCATCAAATTGTGTAGGTTTCCTATGGTTTAGCTAGAATTGACCGCTACTTGACATCCAGTGTCTTCCCATCTTCCCTGCTGTAATGCTGGCCCAGGACCACATCCATCAGTCAGCAGGGATTGGCTGGTTCATAGATAGACCTGGACATAAGTTTATCTAGTAAGAGCTTTGTTATCAAGGGGACATTTTGATGGATATTTGTGGTCAGAGACATCTTTTCAACTATGATGCGATAGAGGAATATGTAGCCTTGTTAAGCTTGAAGTAGTCACCTGGATACTATTTTGCTGCAGAAGCAACCTGAGGACTAATCAAGTAATTAGAAGGTGGTTGTAGTTGTTGTTAGGTGCCACTAAGTCAGGTCCAACTCATAGTGACCCTATGCAAAACAGAACAAAACACTACCCAACACTGTGCCATGCCTGGTTCTATGTCAGTGTTTCTCTACTATTCATAGGGTCTTCAATGGTTGATTATTTTGTGAGTGGGCTGCCACGTCCTTCTTCTAAGCCTACAGCATCCAATAGTCCCAGGTGGTCACTCATCCAAGGACTAACTAGGCCCAACCCTGCTTAGCTTCTGTGATCTGATGGGATCGGATGCCAGGATGGTATGGCTGTAGAGGGAAATCATTGAGAATTGGAGAAACAATGGCATTGCAAACTTCTCAATCAGTTATGTTGCAAGTCTGCTCTGCATTTATACTAGGCATGTCCAACCCACACACTAAGTATATTATATAATTTTTGTGCTGCGTAACACAATTCCTATTTATCCAGTGTAGCCCAGGGAAGTCAAAAGGTTGGACACCCCTGATTTAGACTTTTAGTTACATGAGTCAATAAATTCCTTTATCATTTTGGCTACTTTGAGTTGAATCCTCTATTACTAATACATATTATACACATACATACAAACTTTAATGATTCTACACTATTTTGTTCTTTAAATTTCTTTTCACTAAATTAATAAACCCTTATTAATTAATATTTAATGAATACCTACTTTGAACAAGATAATATGTAGAGGCTATAAAATGCATAAGACATGGTTCAGAATTTGTAGAAATCCAAACGAGAGAAAATTTTAAAAAATTAAAATAACTAAGATACAAAATAGAAAATGAAATATAAGAAAAATGCTAAAAGAAATGATAAAACAATTGTTTCAAGAATCTTTATATTTTCAGATCCACAAGGTAAAAAATGTATAGTCTCAGGTGGGTATTGATGTGGTGGAGTAAATTCTATTTCTTACACAGAAGGATATGTTTATGTGTGTGATACAGCAATGTCTCAGAAAAATGGGTCATCCATATATATAGAAATCATCTATACCTGATTGGATCTGGACAGGTATATTCAAATATGAATTGTTTGTAGGATCCTAAATTTATAGATTTCCCAATTCTTTATTATAGTATATTTTTCTGCCATACTTACTCTTTAATTATGTGTGAATATAATTATACATATGTGAAGTTTTGAAGGATATAGAAGGAAAGTCCCTTCAGAAGCAGTACACATTTTGGATAAATTACAAAATAGATTACAAAATAGATTTATAATTTAGGATTAGAGAAGATAGTCTTCTGTTCCTTTTCATTGGGCATTTTATACCAACATGTTAATATCATTTAATTCATGTCTATCATTTTTGCTGGGAGAAGCCAGTATCACTCTACATTTAGAGTTCAGGCTTGAGAAAACACTATAAAATTCCTGCCAAATAATAAATATTTATTGAGCATCTGCTCACTTAGAGAAGATTCCAAGTGCTTTAATATATTATTTGTAATACAATAATATCACATAGGACATATATCCCCATTTTATTTCTGAGAAAATGAAGGCACAGAGAAATTGAGTTTAAAGTCACCATGGAGTACATTACTAATAAGACTTTAGTTCCTCAGATCATGCTTTGGTAGCCACATGTTTTTGCTTTTTGTGGTCTTCCTATAGTTGGATGGAGTTGTATATAATGGTCATTGGTTTTATAGTTTTTACCTTTTAGGAGAGCAACAATAGGAGAAATTTCTGATCTTAGGATCTGAAAATGCCCATTTATCACTAAGTCTTACCCTGAAACATCTAGAGGTTTAGAGGAGCCAGCTGGAATAGAGCCAGCTGTGGTGCCAGGGAAGAGTAAGAAATGGAGTCAGGGCACCTGGATATCAGGCTAGATTCTGCTGCTTTCTAGCTATGTGGCTTTGAGAGAGTCAAATATCTTCAGTTTCCTCTTTATAAACAGCAATAGTTATAACTTACAGAATATGTGTTAGAATTACATAAAACAATGCTTATGAATTTATATGGTAAACTGTCAAATGCTTTGCTAACCTGTTTACTATGTAGTCTTTTGCATTCTAGTAGTTGTATGCATACTGGGCATGACTGTTCTTTACTGATCTTATACTCCATGCCCTCCTAAGGTCTAGATCTGAAAATCCAATCCCTTCATGAACATTCCATGAAGACTTAGCAGGAGCAAAAAGTTTTTGCCATATCTTCTGATTTCATGGCTTAGCAATAATGCCATAAAATATTTTAAAATATAAATGTGGCTCAAGATTCTTGCCAGCAGCCATACCAGTGTGGTGTCCAATCCCATCAGATCTTGGAAGCTAAGCAGGGTTGGGCCTGGTTAGTACTTGGATGGGACACCACCTGGGACCACCAGGTGCGGTAGGCTAGGAGAAGGACCTGGCAATCCACTTCCCCAAGAAACAATCTGCCATTGAAAACCCTATGAATAGCAGAGAAGCACTGACAATAGTGTTTCACTTATTGTAAGTAGGGTCGCTATGAGTTGGACACCGACTCCATGTCACCTAACAACAACAAGAACAAGGTTCTTGGTGCAGTTATAAAGGTAGCGCAAGAAAAAGCAGGTTGAAATGCTCAGTGCTTGCTAAGTGCATTCCTCTCCCCCCTATACCTGCATGAAATTTCTGTGTTTTGGAAGTACTCCAATTGGAGAGAAAGTAGAGTTCTTTCAACTTAACCTAAAAGCTTCTACTCAGTCAAAGTATTTTCTGTGCCATGCGCAGAGCCTGTACCAGTGAAAGGGGAGTGACAAAATTGAAGCAATCCCTTAATAAGTCATCCTTTTCATCATAGGTGAATTTATTGTAATAGAAAACAAGAAAGCAGGAGCAGCCACTAAATAATCTCTGAGCCACAAGACACTGAAATTCTACAATGAATACTAGTGATTAATTTGCTTGGACTAATTTCCCCTATGACTAATTAACTTTACTATGTTTGTAATGTTTATAAGTATTAGGTGGAGTCTGCCTGAAAGAAAAAGATAAACATCCTGCTCCATTCATGCACAAGGGCCTGTTTTCCTCACATGAAGAGCAGAAAGGGAGAAATAAAATATAATTAGATTCTGTCAGCTACAATCAAGGCACTAATATTTCCTAAATTCTAACAGGCCTTTTGCTATTACCAATTTATAACTGAGGTGTTATAGGAATAACTCATTTCTGGGTGTGCTTGGTAACACCCTTTCATCACTCACTAACACCTGGAACACAAGGTCCTCCCACCCTTATTATCATTTGTATGCATGCCCCAGAGCATTTGTCTCACTACCAGGAGCCCCATATTTACTAAGCATGTATTCTTGGACTAATTTGCTGGGAAATGGCAAATTAGTTTTTTCAAATGAATTGTTCTAGTAAGTCTTAAGCAACAAATTTACATTTTATTTATTTATAATTATTCCAATAAGAAGTATGAAAGCAGAGACTTTGTTATTTCATTAAAATGTTGATATTTTACTATTCAAATTTAGAAAATATATGTATCAATGAGATAACCACATCTAGTACTCTTCATTGATTCAGATTAATGGGAATGTTTGATTGTATAATTTCTAACAACTATGAAACTAAAACTAATTTTTACCCATTTTGAAATATGATATTCTAAGCATCAGAAGAAATAATAATTTTGTGTTTTTAGAAAAGATTTGTGGTTTAAAATATTGACCAATTTTCACATCCATACCCACTCCTTCATTTCATCTCAAGCATTAAAGTCCCACCAATTTTACCTCTTAAATCTCTGAACCTGCATTCCTCAGCTCTATCCTGATGGTGCCAAGTGGCCTAAAGGCCTCATCACACTGGTAGGGGAATAGTCACCTAACTGGATTTCCTGCCTCTGGACAGATGGCATATCATATACATTCCCTGATTCAAAATCTGCATTACTTTCCCATAGCTTGAAGAATCATGTTCAGATGAGGTGATTTTACACAGAAGGCTTCTTGATGCACAGCTAGTTTGATTTCAATATTCCTTTGGCTCACAAACTCTTTACTCTTATTCAAAGGCCCCTTCACTGAAGAGAAGTACTCTTATATTTATAGGATTTTCCACGGCATATATTCTTACTGGCAGGAAGATGGTTTATCAATCTGCCTAACTCTTATTTACCCCTATGGACACAGACCAATTGTCATTTTCCCTTGAAAGCCTTCCTTTGTGCCTTAGCCTGACTTAGACAAATGAACTTTGGTTTTGTAAATTCTTACAACACTGAATTACACAATATGGCAATAGTTGTTGTTGTCGTTAAGTGCCATCTAGTCAGGTCTGACTCATAGTAGTTCTCACAGGGTTTTCTTTTTTTTTTATTAGAAATTTTTAATGTACATCATAATGTGATTCATTTTGACATGCTTTTCGTTGTGACAATTTTCATATATGCAATTTGATAAGCATTATTCATATAGGTTACTCCTTACCCTCCTCCATGTTTCCCCCCTCCCCCCTTTCCATCTAAGTTTCCCATCCAAGTCTTCTCTATCTTTTACTATATAGTATTTTTCTGTATGTCCTTGGGTTCCATTTCTGTTTAAGATAGAAACTTTTCCTGTAGTGGTCTTTGTTTCTATCTTGTTAGAACAATTACATGCAATTTCTAGTCCATTTATATTGACCTCATTCTTATCTTCC
>VMDO01021974.1:0-34376 GCA_007922755.1 Pedetes capensis | reverse complement strand
AAAATGTTTCAGGGGAGACTAGGTTTCAATTGGGTTGCCCCATCACTTAATCTTCTGCTGGAAAACTGATAATTAGAAAAAAAGTAGGGCAGAGAAGTTAGGACAGGCTTTGCCAGGTGAAAGGCTCAGAGACAAGCCAAAATTAGGTGATGGTTGTCTAATCTTAGGGCATGAGACTTATTTTCCAAATGAAATACATTCTAAACCAGAATAGCCTAAATTTACCAAGCACAACAGGGTGTACATGTAAAAAAAAAAAAGTATGAGTTATAACACCAATTGGGGCTGGGATTTAGCTCAGTTGGTAGAGTGCTGTGCTGCAGTCTCTGAGGTCCTGGGTTCAATTCGCAGCACCGCATAAATGGGAGAAGGACCTGGCAATCCACTCCCAAGGCAATCCTGAAACAGTCAGCCATTGAAAACCCTATGAGGGTCGCTATGAGTCGGATACCGACTCAACGGCACCTAACAACAACAACAACAACATATATACATACATACATATATATATATATATATATATATATATATATATATATACCTTAAAGCTTATCTTACTGGGTCTATATAAGAAAATACAACTGAATATCAGTGTTACAGTGTATTCATTATACATGTCTACCTTGTTTAATGTAAGTAAGAAGTTTAATGAAGAGAAAAAGTAGAGTTAAACTTGAGCCTCTCATCTATTTGTACCATTCCATTTGATTTATTTTACTTAAAATTTTCATATATCTGCATATGAAATAATATATATATAACATATTATATATATTTATCTACCTACAGATGCACAGACACACACACAGACACACACACATATATTATATATATAATTTCAGCCTCTTCAGAGAGGAAAATCTCTAACCTACAAAAAACTTTATTAAGAATGTAATGTGATGAAACTTGTTGTTGTTGTTAGGTGCCGTTGAGTCAAGTCCGACTCATAGCGACCCTATATAGAGCAGAAAGAAACACTTGCCGATTCTGTGCCAGGCAAACGATCTTAGTTTTGTTTAAGCCCATTGTTGCAGACACTGTGTCAATCCATCTGGTGGAGGGTTTTCCTCTTTTGTGTTGACCTGCCACTCTCCCAAACATGATGTCCTTCTCCAGGGATTGTTCTCTCCTGACTACATGTCCAAAATATGTAAGACACAGTTAGGCCATTCTTGCTTCCAAGGAGCACTCTGGTTGTACTTCTAGGACAGATTTGTTGGTTCTTTTGGCAATCCATGGTATATTCAATAGACGTCTCCAGCACCACAATTCAAAAGCATCAATTCTTTTTCTGTCTCTCTTATTCAATGTCCAGCTTTCACAACCATATGATGCGACTGAAAATACCATGGCATGAGTCAGATGCACCTTCATCTTCAGTGTGACATTTTTGCTTTTCAATACTCTAAAGAGATCTTTTGCCACAACTTTTCCTAGAGCAATGCATCTTTTGATTTCTTGACTGCTGCTTCCACGGGTGTTGATTGTAGAGCCAAGCAAAGCAAAATCTTGGACAACCTCAATCTTTTCTCCATTTATTTTGAAGTTGCATGCTGACCCAGTTGTAAGGATTTTTGTTTTGTTGATGTTTAGTCGTAATCCATATTGAAGGCTATGATCTTTGATCTTCATTAGTAAATGTTTTTGATGAAACTAATACAACTTAAAGTTAGATTTTGAAAGAAAGGAAGGAATTGTTTTAATTTCTCTTTGTGTTGTTAATATTAATGTCCATAGTGAAGGCATAATGAAATAAGCAATGAAATATAGATTTAGCTTTAAAAGATTCTGACTAAAACAAAATAGTGAAAACCTCTAAATGTAGATGCCATTGAACACTGTAATGTGCTGTCCTCCTAATCTGAGAACTTTAGTATTGGTGGAGCCATATTGTATGGCTTCTTAGGAATACCAGTAAAGGAAGTTAAATAATTAAAGACCCTCACCATCTAGTCTAAAGAATTTAATGCATGTTTATCTAACAGTACATAAAGGAATCATTAGATAAAATGAAGTAACCTAAATATCTAGTTTAGAACCTGATGCCATGCTAAAAATTACCTATTTTGTTGTAGTACAGCTTATGATACATTTTAACTCTTAAAAGCCTAACACTATAGAATGATGCTGCTAGAATTATCCTTATATTCCTTTGATGGAAATAGCTTCCAACATCAAAAAGCAGAATTATATGCCATTGATAATCTTACTGTATAAAAGCCTATCTAGATAAGATAATTAATAAAAACAATAGCCATTAATGAAAAGTTCTTCTTTACAACTTAATGTTTTTGTTATTTAATGGCAAAATACAACTATACAAGTGGCAGAGATATTTCCCTTATGTAATAGGGAGAAGTTAGATTTCCAAGATGGGTGGCAAAAGTATCTCCAATTCTCCTACACTTATGCCCATATATGTGTGCAGTTGCTACAAACACTAATTGCTGAATAAATCAAAGTTTAACAAAAATTACACAGCTTAAGATAATCAATCCAGATGCGATGAACTTGCAAATGCCTTGTATCATCTTCCCAGCCAGTGGTGCTATGTATCTTCAGGTTTAATCTCTGCTTCTTATTGTTAGGTGTCATTGTGTCAGGTCCAACTCACAGTGACCCTCATAGTATTTTCAAAGGTTGATTGTTTCAGGATTGCTTCAGGAGTGGATTGCCACATCCTTCTCCAGTAACCTCTGCTTATTATGATGCTTTAATCACAGCTGGCCTGGCTGCAGTTGACCTGTCAGTGTGGCCATCCTCAAGACTGCAGTTAGTCTGAACCAGGAGCTGGGAGGTATAAAAACAAAATAATAATGACAATATGAATTTTAAAATTATATTTTATTTAAGCATTATGACTTTTCATCATTAAAATACATAGTTTTTCAAATCCTAGAGGTGTTTAAGAGCAGGTTATGTGCTGATTTTTCATTTCTCCTAGTTCAGAAATACTGAATAGGCAGAATAGACAGAATTACACTTTCTTCAGTGTTTTATCACTTTCCTCAGTGATAAAATTGGCTTAGATATCCATCTGTCTTCCTCTTTTAAAATTAGGGAGAAGAACAAATGGTAGCAAGCTGAAATAAAGCTGAGACTGAGAACAGAACTGTGATACATCCTTACCTTTCCTAAATCCCAGTACTCTTAAATATTTCTCTGGTTTCTCTACAACCAAAGAAAAGCAAGAAAACATGAGGAAATCAGAATTGTTTGCTTATACTACTAAGAGTTCTTTCCTAATTGATAATACAATATAGTGAATATAGTGTGGTTTCATAATGGATCCAGTTAAATTTAATTTGTTTTTTTCAGTCATGTAAAATTGATGTCACACTCTGTTCTCTCTTTTGAGAAAAGCTTCTCAAGGTACTCTGGTATGTTCACATCTACCAGAACCATTACCAAATGGAACATTCTCTTTGGCAAAACTCCCATGATTCCATCCTTTGACAAAATTGAAATCTTGTTTTCTAATTGGATTTAATTACGTCAGGTCTCTATCCCTGTAATCTTTGGTCAACACCTATGTGTAGAGCTTCAGTTGTTTCCCATCTTGTTTTCCTTCCCATGTCCATTATTTCATTATGCTTCTGCTTTTCTCTCAGATTCCTTTCCTAAGGAATATTCTTTATCTTTGTAGAACATCAAATACTCTTGTACTCATCTTTAATTAATTATTTACCCCAGAAACCAAAGGTAGGTAAAAAGGCATCTTCCCACATCTTAACTGCCAGTTTTAAACCAAAACTATCTGAGATGTCTCATTCCCAACAATACCGCAGTGCCTCCACTTGATTTTGCCATGTTCTATTTTCCTGGGGATTTCTCTATAGTTAAGAAATTTTGTCATCTTTCCCAATACTTCCTTGCAAGTTGTCCATCGAATAGTCCCCACTGATAGCTCATAACTTTTCGTGTCTCCAGATAACTTCCCACCTCCACACCCTTCCCTCTTCACTCACCCAAAGAGACACAAATTAACACTCATTTCAGTCATCTATTCTTGTGGCTTTCTCCTAAGTTTGTTATCTAGAAATGCCTTCAGATCAAAATGCTTAAACTCCAATTCTCTAAGTCATCCTTAATCATTGTAAGTCTTTTACTACCTCACATGGTACCTTGATGGATCTTAATTTTCCATTGACTCTACCTGGAACTTTCTCCATACAACATAAACCACTCATCAGTGGCACAAACTTAGAGTACAAACTTAGATTATAGTGCTCAGGGTTTTAGGAATTGAAAGCTATTTTTTTATCTATGCAAAGGGTGATAAAAATCTTATAACAAAGCAAAGGCCAAACTTGATCCCCATTAAAGCTTAATACATCTTCATTATTCCCAGTCCTAACGTGTATTTGACTTTGTCCTTGGCCAAAGGGGATCATAGGAACCATGTACTCATCCATCTCCTTCTCCACAGAATAGCATCTGTTCTGATGTGCCCTTTTTGATAAACGCAATTCTAGATGAAGGGCAAAATTGCCCTTTTCATCTTATATACTTGAGCTAATGAGTGAAGTGTTGGGAAAAAAATATTACAATGTTGAACATTACTACTCTTGCAAATTTTTGCTTTCTAATTTCCTTCCCCGTATTTCAACTCTAATGCTTAACTCTATTAATGCATTGTAATAGCTCTCTCCCCAACCTGTCTGTCAGCTTGTCATGCTATGGGGGCTTGAGTGTTGCTGTGATGCTGAGAGTATGCCACTAGGTATTTCAGATACCAGCAGGCCCACCCATGGTGGATAGGTTTCAGCTGTGTTTCCAGACTAAGACTGACTGGAGAGCAGGACCCAGAAGCCCACTCCTGAAACAAGTAGTCATTGAAAACCTTACAAACAGCAAAAAAAAATTATCAAATATAGTGTCAGAAAATGAGTCCCTCAGGTTGAAAACCATTTAAAAGATGAATGGATAAGAATTACCACCTCAAAGTAGAGTTGATCTTAATGAAGAGAATGGAGTAAAGCCTCTGGAACTTCATTTGCTCATATGATACTACTCAAAATGAGAAGAAACACAGTGTCTGCAACAGTGGGATCAAACATAAAGGCTTTGAACAAGACAGAGTATATAGAAGTATTTTGTTCTGTTGAACATAGGGTCACTATGAGTGGGACCTAGCTAGAGGTATCTAACAACAATAACTCCCTGATGAGAAAATGGAGGCCATCCGTATTGACTTGAAAATGCCAATCTTTCCTTGACACTCTTATCACCACCCTCCAAGGAGAGAAGATAGGCTGCCCCACTGCTTTTTTTGCTTTCCTAATCTGCACCTTTAGCAAGACCATAGCCGTTTTGCTCTACTTTTTCCCATCTTCTCTTTTTCCTACGTATTCCACGCACACATTTCTCTGTCAAGATCTTCCTAAAACACAGATCTTATCCTGTCATCACTATCCTAAAATTGCCTTCAGAGAAATTAAGGTCATTTAGAAATCCTCCCCTACTCTCAAACAATAAAACCTAAAAAACAAAGAATATCAGAAGCTTCAATGTATAGGTCATCAAAATTTCTAATTCTTCAGGAATTCCGTGAAGTGTTATTTCCAGGTATAAAAGAAAAGAAAAAAGAAGTTATTTAGGTTAAGAAGAGAATATTGTTTCCACCACATTATCTCTACAAAACTCTCAGTTGCTGTGAAACTTGATACATTTGCTTTGTTTATATAAAATAATGTTCCTGTATTTCTTTTAATTTTAGACTTTTCTTATTGAGTACCAGCTGTATAAGGCTCACGGTCAGAGATGGAGGAAAAAAAAAAAAAAAAAAAAACAGAACCTTGCTATGGACAGATTTTTGTAGGGAGAAAGAGCCAGTAATCTCTGAGGGGCTGATGACTGTGTGGACATACAATGATCACAGGTAAAGCCAATGCTATCTTGAGGGTACTTGAGAAATCCGTCTTCATTTGTATAAAGCAGCTAAAGGGATTCTGGAGTTTAGCTCATTTGGTAGAGTGCTGCCTTTCACTCTCCAAAGACGCAGAATCAATCCCACCACGGCAAAAACTGGAGAAGGATGTGGCAATCCACTCTCTAAGCAATCCCGGAGCAATCAGCTATTGAAAATTCTATGAGGGTCAGACCAGAATCGATAGCACCTAACAACAACAATAACAATATTTTTCGTGTAAATTATTCAGGTTACCTGTGTTTCTTAACGTACAGTAAGATCAAAGAGAAAGACGTCCCCATCTCCAGGTTGAGTTAAGTACAACTTTCTGGTATATATAAATTATTTTGCCAGACAATTCTGAATGGAGTATATTCATAGGGATTTATGCTTAAATTAGGTAGAGAAAGGACCCTAAATATTTCTAGTAACTAGCACAGAAAAATTAATTTTCAATGTTCAAAAATATTTAACTCCTAGCTAAATGCCATAATGCATTCCCATCAACTCTGGAGGCTGAGGCAGGAGGATAGTGAATTCGAGGCCAGAGATAGCCCTGTGCAACTAAGGTAGATCTTGTCTCAAAAAATAAAAAAGATGCTGCAGGTGCAAATTATTGTTAGAACACTTGTCTAGGATGTGCAAGGCCCTGAGTTAACAGCTCCCCACCCTGCCCCAGTACTGCAAAAAGCAAATAAAACTATCTCCTCATATAACTCTTTTCTTTTCCTTGTTTAGCTTGTCCTTTCCTGTTCTGTTTTACTGAAACTAAAGTACTGTGTACAGTTGCTTATACATAGATTTCTCATCTCAGATTTTCTAGGTATATTTATAAAGTTACAAAATGTTGAGTTCTTAATATTGTTATCATAATATCTTTTACTTTTATCTTTTTAAATCTTGGCTGTCATGTATTTTTCAATAAAAGAACTCTGAAAGTTCATTTGTATTTGTTAGTATTATTTTTCTTCAGATGAAGATTCAAAATTTTAAAAATCATAATCATATTTAGGATTTTTGGTTTAGTACATTATTGGTGAGATTTAGAAAAAGAAAAACAAGTCATGCTAGCTTGCTTGGGAAAAAGACTCTGCAAAATTTAATTTAGCAGTAAAGCCCTAGATCAAGGTAATAATTATATCTATGAAATTATGTCATGTGGCTGGCAGCCACAAGAAAACAATATCACATACTTATCCTTAGATATCCCAGAATAGAATGTCTCTGGTGTCTGTATTTTAAGTGTATGGCTACACTTAGAGGAGTAAGTACTGTATTTCTACTAAGTTGCATTTCTTTCCAAATCATTAACATAAAGCAAAAATTTACATAGCCCATACAGCATGTCATGGGTGGGAACAAAGACTCACTCATTGTTCTGAAATGGCTGCTTTCTCCAGCAAGACCCTCAAATCCACAGGTCCCCTCAGCGTTGCTTACACAAAGCAATGGGAGGCTGAATTACTGGCTGAGTCATCAGGTCACAGAGACCTCAGAAAGAAATTTCTGGTGTTTATTTAGGAAATTAAAGAGATTTGTAGAAATATGGAAATTACAGTCTGTCATTTGCAGGAACGTCTCTTTGTTTTAAGCATTTTGAAGAAATAGGCAAGTGCTATAAAAAACCTAACACTAAAATTTTTTCAATGCCACAATTCAGGGAAATAATAAAACATAATTGATGGGCTTAGGGATCATCAAGGAGCCACTGTTTGTTTAGAGGTTTTCACACCACAATGTTCTGTTACAAAAATAATTTACTTTTATTTCTGTAGCTGATGCTGGAATCTGTACATTTCTGGGATGAGACAATTTAGGCATTTTAATTATATTTGATGTTTCAAATATAAACCAGAGAAGGAAGCTTTTGGTGTTCCCAAACCACTCTAGATGTCTTAGATTTCTTTCTGTTCAAAGAGTGGACCACAGTCATTCAATGCACTGGGCCAAAAATCGTGTGCTTCAATACTGTTTGGCAGTGGTGAGAACACACAGCCAAGCTGAACGACTTCCCAGATCTGAGCGGTATGTTGCACTTCCGAGCTGATGGAGGCCTACACACATTGCTCCCTAAATCACCCCTACTTTAATATCCCCAGCCATGCTGAAGCGACAGGGTTGATGGGAACCTAAATCCAAGGCTGTCCCACCTGGATTTCATTCAGCTGGAAAAAGGAACGTGTAACAGTCACTGGCAACATGCTTTGCTTATGTGGGAAGTTCTCCCAGCCACTGTTTTAATTCCAGTGACCTTTTCTCCAACACTTCTGACTGCAGGAAACTTGGCGATGAGGGAGTGTAAAGACAAAAAAATCAGAATTTTGGTTGGCAGGACCGTAAGCTACTGAGCCCATATGAATTCCGTGGCAAGAGGCCACTTGTGATTGCGGAGGCCCGCTCCTTCTTTCGGCATAGATTGTCCACTTACTGATACACTTGCCCTTAGAAAGGAGATTTAGGATCATGGTGCATACACCTGCTCAAATGATTTCCCCCCTAAATTAACAAGTTCTTTTAATATTCCACTCCAACAGATGGAAAGTTCACCTCTTCTTTCAGATGTTTTTCCGTTGCTGAAGACTGGATGCACACTCTCATTCAGCTAATTGTCAGTCTGTAGACTTTCGACATTTCTAATTTCACCCACAGTGAAAAATAAAACCACTAAGGGAACTGAGCCCATACTTATAAGAATGGCTTTCTCGCTCGTCAGCACTTCAGGAAATGGGACACAAACAAAACCTCACTATCCACTGAACTTCTTATTTGGTTTCTGTCCCACTCAACAGAGGAAAATTTCTACAATGTTCTAGAACAATCAGGGATATGACAACTGTCAAGATGGGAAATAAGGGTGTGTATCATTTTGTATCACAACTCTGGAATGGTCATTCTTTGTGATGATACTAGGTGAAGGTGTATGAACATGAGAAAAAATCCTGTATAGACAGTTCTCTCAACAAGTCACTAGATAGAATTGAGTATTACTTTTGGGAAGTAAATACTTTTATTACCACTTGTACCACAAAGTAGAATTCACAACACTTAAAAACCTATAAAAGCTGTGGTTTCTAATTTCTTGGAATGCAATCTATTTCTCAGCCCTCATTAAAAAGAATCAGGAATTATTTTCATCGTGGAAAGGGAATGTTTCTTTAAAGAAGTTTCATGTTTTTTTAGTTTCCTGAAAAAAACGGCCCTTAAACATTCTTCATAAAGATTTAAAACCTCTTTTTCCATGACGTGGAAGGATGTAGTGACTTTATTCCTTATTATTTTATTTGATGGTTCTACTCATATGCATCTGGCCTGTAATTGATAAGTAGAAATGGAATACATTGGACCTAGCTTGTTTCAGGCATAGATCCTTTAACAACTTGATCACAGTAATCCTTATATTACTGGAAATGAAGCTGTTTCCCACTAGGTTAATATATAATGTGTTGTAAGACAATTTTACTATCAAAGTTCCTACAAGTTGGTGTCAAAGGAGTGTTGTACTATGTGGTAGCTAATCAGTTACAAAGTGAATTAAATCCTCAAATATTGCAGAAACATTTGGCTGCTGAAAACTTTTAGTCTCAGGAGCGTATTAGTCCTTGATATTTCTGAAACATACCTACCTTATTGCTTCCAGTAGGCAGGGCCAACTTTACTTCCATACGGGAAAAAATGGAATCCTCTCAAACCAATGTAGCAATAAACAATGGTAAACAAACTAATCTGAAAACGAACAGGTTGACTCTAAATATAATATCCACATACTCCACATACAAATCCTATGTAGATATGGATGATTTCATTTACTTTCCACATCAAAAGCAACATCTTTCCTAAGGAGATATTGCACTTGTTTTTAATGATAGCAGGCTGAACTACGATAATTTTTCAAATAGTTTTAATGATTTTCACCTTAAGTCTTGTTATATGAAAACCTTAATGAAATAAAAAATAGCTAAATTCTCTGCAGTAAAGGTGAATTGGAAATTAAAGTGATAATGTCTTAATTGTCAAGATTGCAGTCCTAAATACAGCAGTGTCAAGGTAAAGAGAGAATAACATTTCAAGATTAGTGCTTTAAACTAACAACTCACAACTTTGTGGACTGGTTGTAATCTATCTTGTTGAAAATAGATGAAGTTTATATTCAGGGATACCTTTTACATTTTCTAGGATTTCTTGGCCTTATTAATTCAAATCTTACTCTCAATGCATGCATGTAGCCAAGATAATTACTAGAAGGCAAGATCAAAGCGAGCATATTATAGTCCTATTCCATTTTCTGCTGATGTGAGTGATCTGCCTCTCCTTTGATGTTGTATGCTTCTACAGCGAAAGTACAGAGGATAAAAATACTACACCATGTAATCTGGCATTTATCCCATGAGAGCAGAATTCCAAATTGTGACACATGTCAAGAAGTTAAAAAAAATAACTTAAAAGAGACCTATGCTTTATAAAGTGACATACGCTGCATTTAAACACCATCAAACATCATTTTCCATTACAAATTTACTCCCTGATATAAAATTCAAAGAATTTTTATAACTTTAGTGGAGGAAAATAGTAACCACATTTACTAGCAATTACATTAAGCATATGCCTGAGCCTTTATCCCACCTAATGAGAGCAGTTGAGAGGAAGCAGAAGCATAGTGAATACAGGTATATTTGTGTGTGTACATACATTCAAGGACTGAGGTGCTCAGTGTGTACTCTACACTGACATCCAGCTGGTTTTTGTTTGTTCTGAATCTTCTATCACCATAGATCATGAGATGGAACAACTCTCTGATCTCTGGACTGCTTGTTTGTTGGAGGAAGGGTTCTTGGTCTATATTAGAATACTTATCTTAAGTACTTAGCTTTATGCTATATCTAAAGCAATATTTTACTAGATCTTCAATGTTGTTGGTCCCATCTTATTGCATCTGCCAGTCTCCTGTGCTGTCCTAGTTTGTTTTTAGAAGCATTAAATGTGTGTATATGCATGTGTGTTTCCTTACATATACGTGGACTTAGTAACTGCAGTATTATTTCTAAAACTATCTTTCTTGAGAAACTAAATTGAATTCTTGCCCTTTTGAAGGAAAATGACAATTTCTAATAATTCAAGTAATGAGTTGATTCTTGTTTGTTCTATTTTGGACTCAGAGCCCTCCAAGGTACCATGATCAGACCTACATGTTTTGACAGGAAAATGGGACATTGTGTGGACTTCATGGCTACCACTTCTAAAACACAACACCCAATACTGAGAAATTTGGTTTTGATAGAATATAACTTAACCCACACCCTTCATTTCAAATAGAAATCAAAACTTTATTTTGAAAAATAATGACTTTACTTTTTCCCATTAACTAAATTTTCAAGGACTTTCAAATGTTAAAATGATTATAAGATGCATAGTGAAATGAGACTCAAATATCTATCATCTATCTAGCTATCATCTATCTAGCTATCCTTCAGCTTACTTTTTTCTTCTTCTTTCTCCATTGATGGGAGTGAGCTTTCAATAATAAGATAAAATACAATAAAGTACAGATTATTAAATATAGTTGGACACCAGATATAAATATGTAGAGAAAGGTCCCTGGTGCTTTTTGGTATGTTAAAGAATAGAGAGGTGCCAGAACACCAAATATGAACAGATTATCATTTGATGAGGTCTGGTACAGATATGCAACAAAATTGTAAGGTACATTTTCAAACAACTGCTTCTGAGACATGACTGAAATGAATAATGAGAAATCATATTTGTCAGAATGACATTAATTAGAATCAGTTCTATCAGTGTAATCTCAATCTCTTTCACTTGGGTACTATAGTAAGAAAATACCATTTGTCATCTTCTATTAATTTTAACTTAGTCTTTCTGACCTGAAAAACTGTAACATCCGTAGGTGGTATAGAAAATCCTCATGATCTAGTCCCCATCCACATCTCTAACCTTCTTCTCCTATGCTCTCTTAACTCCTCATTTCTTTTGGAGATTTTCTCTAATATCCTTATTAAAGTGGCATTTCCTTATGGTGCTAATAAGAATGACCAATAATGCTTACATAACCCCATTAGTCTATGTTCTTATTTTTTCTTTAAACGTGTCATTTTCAAATAATATACTCTTGTTGTTGTTGTTAGGTGCTGTTGAGTCGTGTCCAACTCATAGCAACCCTCATAGGGTTTTCAATGGCAGATCATTTCGGGATTGCCTTAGGAGTGGGTTGCCATGTCCTTCTCCCATTTTTGCAGTGCTGGGAATTGAACTCGGGACCTCAGAGACTACAGAGTGGCGCTCTACCAACTGAGCTAAATCCCAGCCCACTAATATACTCCATCTTATATTATTTATTTATAACCTTTTTCTCTACTAAAATGTAAACTCCATAGGACTGTAACTATCTACTTTTTTTCCTATTGGATCTTGAATGTCTGAACTGTGTTTTGCACTAATAAGTCTCCAATAAATGTTAGGTGAATAAATTAATTGATAGTTAAAATTGTTTTGAAAATTGACTCATTATATGAAATAAACTTAAGTATAGGAAGGATGGTGAATTTTATTTACTTATCTACAAACATGGATAAGTAAAGAAGTTGAATGATTATATATGCATTAACAAGGTAATTAATATTGTTGTAAAACAAATTGTTAAAAATTGTTTTAATTTTTAGCAATAACAATTTAAATTAGTTATTAAAATGTATCTGCACTGATAGAGTTTGCAAATCTCCATTTGTTCTCATGTGTACTCTTGTTCTATTGTTCCCCAGACATTTTTACTTTGACATCATTAAGAATATGTCTTCCCCTCTATATCATGCTTTAATTTAGAGGTATAATATCCTCTGCTTGGTAAATTTACCATAACTGTGTGATGTGGAAGATACTCAATTTTTTGTTCATTATTATTGTTTTAACTGAGCACACAGCTGCTTGGAATAAAATCTGCATTTCCCAATCTCCCTTGTAAGTAATGGGGACCTTATGACTATTTTCCAATAAATGGAAGTATCATGTATTTTTGTCACATGTCTTGAAGGGAGCATCAGTCCCTTTGTGTAAGACACTTTCAGATATATATCCCAAAGCAATCCCAAAACAATTGGCCATTGAAAACCCTATGAGAGTAGCTATGAGTTGGACCCAACTTGAAAGCACCTAACAATGTGTGTGTGTGTGTATAACTTTTTCTACGATAATAAATTTGTAGCTGAGACATAGTTGTATAGCCAAACACTGCATTTTCCACCTTCAGTCACTCTTGACTATAGCCATGAGATAATATTCTTGTCAATAGGAGATGAATCAAAGTGATTGATGTGTATGTGTCATTTTCATGCCCAGGATTAAAACACTACACTTGTGTTCTGCTAAATCCTAACCCATGTACAAAGGATTCCCTAACCCATGACCTGCCCAATGGACATGTCCATAGTTTATGTTCAGCCATATAGCCAAAGAATAATGGAGGAAAAGATAGAAGGAATCTGTATGCCTTATGTGCACAGGAGCTAGCCTAACCATCTGAAATAATGCATGGAGGAAAATATAATTCCTTATTTTATAATCAGAATCAATTTTTGTCAGTACCTTAGGATTTTCTCCTTAGTCAATGAATCTTCCCTCATCCTTCAGACTTCCTTCCCATTATGATGTTAACTTCGATGGTTGGAGCCAACTATCTTAGACCACAAGGAAAAGAATGATGTTGATGACACAATAGACTCAAATTCTTTTTAATTATGGAAAATATACTAATACCAAACTATACATCTTGTGCTCCAGGCTTTATTAATGTGAAAAAGTGGAAAAAATAACTTTAGACACTTTTATTTTGAGTTTCTTTGACTTGAGCTGAATCTAAAACCAACTGCCTAACCATATCTTCCTAGTAACTGAATTATTTGCAAGCTATCAATTATGATAGATCTAGTTCAAAGCAATTCTGCTATGGCCAAGGGGGTTCCCTCCATCCTGAATATCAGTATTTTCTTTGTTTATTATCCAAGAGAGCAAGTTTCTTCTTCAGGCATCCTTTACAAGGTGTTATGGCACATGTACAAATAAGTGGGTATTGTTATAAGCCTTAGATATAGGGGTTTTCATTACAAAGTTGCCATTTATCTTGTTGGAAGGGCTGTTACTTTCCTGAGATATCCCCAGAAGATAAATTTGTTACAATAAGATAAAGGAGGGAACTCTTTATTGAAAATCAGAATAACAATTCAGGTCAGTTTTAAAGTGTATTTCCTGAGCCCCTCCCCATCCCTACACAGTATTAGAGCCAGTCAAACTAAATGTCAGTATCCAGAAAGAATTCCTGCCATTATTTCTTAAAATAATCAGGCAGAATAATTTTTGCAACCGTTTCAGAGTTTCAGGTTATATAATCACCATGACCTTCTATCTACCTCTCATTTTGTGCCTTTATGTGGAACCCTCTAACGACATGGCACCTGAAATGTTTCCAAAGTCTTACACAGTTCCAAGCCAAGATTCATTTTTGCATGTATTTGAGAAATAGCCATACTGTCCATCCCATTTCAGAACAAGTTCCTGTAGTAATAATCAAAAAGCAAGTAAGATAAGAAAACAAAAAAGAATACAACAAAACACCAACATAAAAATGAGATAAGAGGAAAGACTATAAATGGACATTCTGATATCTACCTAGAATAGTTCTTTTCTTACTTTATTTAGCAAACTAAAGAAGGATTAGTAACCAATTTCATCTTAAAAATAATAGTGATGGACAATAGTGGCAGTTCAAAATAATTAAAGCCTGATGGGGATCATTACATCTAATGTTTTGTGGTGCACTACAGATTGTAAAGCATTTTAATGGTAGTTATTCCATTTGTGTTTCATGGTTCTGTGAGGTTGATGGAGCAGGTAGAATCATATTATACACATTATTTTAGATGCTTTATTGAAAGCTTCTTAGTTCAAAAAATTAAGTAGCTAACATGTGGCAAAAGTAAATTTTCAGATTCCAGTGTCTGTCATCCTTCCACTTAGCATTTAAACTATTCTTAAAAACTTAAAGTCTCTATTTGGGAGATCTTGTTGCTGTCTAACTTTGTACATGCAGAAAAATAGTGCCATTTTATGCAAAAATAGAATAATTAAGAGACATGACTTCGTAAAGTTTCTGTCTGCTTCACTGGAATACTGCCTAGTAGTCAGGACATGTTTCCAGTTGAAGAGAGAAAAAATATTAGATAAATATTTTCAATAAAGTTAGTTTTCTCTGATATGACTTCTTCTAGAGAAAAATTTGTTTTTACCTTGTTCAAAGAAAGAATCAATTGTCAGAAGGTAGGTCTGTACTAGGAACCATAACTCAAAATTATCATCACTATAACCCAAATAATCTTTATGAAAAACATTTCACTGATTTTAAGTGAGAAAGTACATACATTTTTACATGTTCTTAAAAATGAAAACTTGTAGTTGCCTCACAATTATAAAACAGTAGAAACATGTTTATTTAGCATTAATTAAGGGGTGGATAAATTTTGGGCCTATGTGCCCAGGCCCTTCTGATGTAATTTGAAAAAGATACGTTTCCTTTGAACAAGGCTGAGGAAGTAATCCTGGGTGCCTCAGGATCTATGTGGAGCTGGCTACTTGAATATTTTGAGCAGTGAGTACTCAATATTATTGTATAAACAGTGGGTTCATTGTTGTTTAATAAAATTTTCTTTTTTCTCCTTGAAACAGCGTGATTAGCTGGGAGTTTTGGTACCTTGTGTAGACAGTTTCTTTAATAATTATCCCAATGCCTAGTGAACATTGATATCTGAAAGGGAACCCGTCTTGTGCAGAACCATAAATCTAACTTCATAATTCAATAGGAACATAAGAAAGCATGAAAAGGAGGCTATTGTAAATGTATGGAAAATATGTAATTCTCTCCTTCCGTGAATAAACTGCACAGAAACCTACTAAAATGGTGCATAAAGCTTTCATGACTTGGGCCCTGGGCTAGATATTTAAGTGGTCCCCTCTGCATTCACATGTAAACAGTGACACCGTATATTAAGAACCACAACATAGCAAAACAGCTATCACATTATTAGCATGATTTTATTTTTATTTTTATGGCTTCTTGACTAGTTTGACAACTACCTACTGTCTTTTAGGAAATGCCTAAAATGGCAGTTATACATACTTTATGTTGGAGACAATACTAGGCAGTTTTAGATTTACTCATGGGATCATCCACAGGAAAGCTTCTCAGACAAAAATTTGGGGGTCTCAGGTTACAATGAACATTCTATACACAGGCTTCCTCATTAGCAATTAATTCAACTTACTTCTTCATCAATTTTCTCCCCCTTCAGTCTTGATGGTTTTATGACCTATAACCAGGCAATACCCTTAGGCAGTCCAAGTGATAATTGACACATTTTCTAACACGGTATAGTGATGCCCAAGTCACTGCTTTCAGGCTGTGACTGAGCTTATTGGAGTCTGCAGCAGGGGCTCCTTTTATCCGCATACATCAGAATGCAGTGACAGCTCTCCCATACAGGGACCGTGCCAGTCGCTCCCCCAGGAAAATATATGCAAACACCTCCAGAACATTGAAATGGTTGCTAGGCATCACAATGGTGACATCTTTATGATAAACACAGTATGCAAAAGAAGGTCTAATAAAAGAATAACAAATTATTACATCCAGAGGGCAATTTTACAAGATTAACTGGTGTAATAAATTACTACTCAAGTCAGAATACCACATTACCCTTTAAGGTATTTCACAGTGGAGACAAAATGAACTGGCCTATAAAAACCCAGAAAGGTAGACACGAATAACAAACTGCCTATTCACATTTCTGAAAGATAGTCATGATACTTGCTGGATAGCATGGTGAGTTCAGCGAGTAATGATTATAAAATAAGGTTATGCATGCAGTTCTTGCTAAGATGATGATGTTTATTATTATTTTTCACACTGCTGTTGCAATCTATATATTATCAACTTAATAAAAATCCTGTACATTTTATTTCTAAAACAATTTCAATACATGAAATACTACACAGTAAATGCCAGGGCTCAAAATATATTTTATCATAGTGAATAAATACATGCATCACCAGAATAGGCAATGAATTGCTTTACTTGATTTTGATCAGGTTTTCAAAAGTTAAAAGAGAAATATTTTGGGATTTCCACATTTAATTTATTAAATGTTCATTTAAAAGGATAACTGATAATTCTTTACTCTTTTTTTGCCTGTACTAATATAAAATTGAGGAAAATTACTTCTATAATTGTACATTGCGGACATGACAAATATATATAATTATTGTATTTTTTGTATATTAAAGAAGTAGCTCTTTAGATTTTCATAATTTTTCATTAATCAGTAGTAATTCTAATTTCCAAATGCTAAGTCTAGTCTTTTCTAAAAAATAAAGAAAATATTTTAAAAAAAGAGGGATAGGGATGTACAAGGGTGGGAAAGGGATGAGGGAGAAAAAAAGAGAGAGAGAGAGAGAAAGAGAGCATGAGAGAGAGAGAGAGAGAGAGAGAGGGAGGAGAGACTTTATTTCTGGCTCATGGATTCTTAAAATTAAGAGTCTGTTCTATTCATCTCTTGTCTACCATGCACCATCCTCATAGCAGTTTCTACCTACTGCAGCCATTGTTATTGTTGGGTGCCATGGATTCTGGTTCTACTAGTAGCAACCCTACGTACAATAGCAAGAAACACTCCCTGACTCTGTGCCATGCCCAGCACTATGTTAGTGCTTCTCTGCTATTCATAGGGTTTTCAATGGCTGATTGTTTCAGATTGCTTCAAGAGTGGGCTGCCAAGTCCTTCTCCCATTTTTACAGTGCTGAGGATCAACGCCAGGGCCTCAGAGCATGAGGAGCAAGCATTCTACCAACTGAGCTAAACCCCAGCTCTCAAACTGCTGCTATACAACAGCCACACTTTAAGTGCCTAACAGGATATTCTTTGCATGACCAGAATAATATTCTTTTTGACTTATTTGGAGGTCTCATCAAGGTGATTGTTAATGTTGATGGTACAGTTCTTGGAAGAGGAAAAGAGTGATTGAGTTAGGGCAAATACTTACTGAGTGTGGATTAGAGAAAGAGTTGGGGAAGTGAGGGATAAGTATGCACTGAGGTTCCTCAAGAACTTCTGCATCCTCATCCTCACTGGGACTCTATGGACAGAAACAGCCTTATCACAGATATAATGGAAATTAAATTGACCAGGATCCTTGAGGAGCACTAATTTAATAGCTAACATTGACAGTCTTCACTTATAATTTTTTATTTGATTATTTATTTGTTTGTTTGTTTGTCAATGTTGAGGATCAAACCCAGGACCCTGCATATGCTAGGCAGGTGCTCTACCAGTGAATTATATCCCCATGCCTCATACTTTCTCTCTTGGTTATTTATTTATTTATTTATTTATGGTAATGGAGACCTGAACCCAGACCCTCTCATACCATTTGCTAATGCTCTACCACTGAGCTGTATCTCCCGTAGCTTTTAAATAAATTTTTTATCCTGATACAAGATCATGCTAATTACACAGGCTGCCTCTGACCTTCATCTTGCCATCTTCCTGCTTCTGCTGGGCCTATAGGGATGCACCCCCCCACCTGCCTATCCTTTCTCTTTCTGACATGAATTGATTTCTTAACTGTCATACAAAGAATGTTTTATTATTCCTTCTGTGATGCTCTGCCTTCCTTTAGGTAGATCCAACCTTTCATCTTCTCCTAGAAGAACTTTTGAAATATTTCATGGCCATTCAGCTGGCAATGAATTCTTTCACAGAATGAATTATCTCAGAGAGTAAAGACTTTCTGAGAAAAACATTTATTTATATTTTCCTTTCGAAAGATAATTCCTTTTCATATAGAGTATTAAGTTTATTCTTTCAACACTTTAGGTATTTTACTCCATTTTTTTCCTTTGTTGAATGCTTTCTCATGAGAAGCATGCTCTAACTCTCATGCTGATTTATCTTCGTTGTTGTTAGGTGTCTGGAGTCGGTATCCGACTCAGCGACCCTCTGTACAACAGGGGAAACACTATTGTCAGTGCTTCTCTGCTATTCATAGAGTTTTCAATGGCAGATTGATTTGTGGGAGGGGGTTGCCAAATCCTTCTCCCAAGCCTACAGCTTCTGGTTTTCCCAGGCGGTCTCCCATCGAGGTACTAACCAGGCCCAACCCTGCTTAGCTTCTGAGATCTGACGGGATCTGATGCCACAGGGCTACAGCTGCAGGCTGATTTATCTTTAGCTGAAATATTTTAACCGACATCCTCCCAGACTTCTTTGAACATTTTCTCTGTGACTTTGGCTTTCTCTAGTTTCCATATGGTATGTCAAGGTGTAGATTTTTAAAATGTCTATGTGGCTTGTACTCTGGGCTTCTGGATTTACAATTTGGTGCCTATCAATAATTCTCAGCCATTTTCTTTTCCCCTCTTCTTTCTTATCTTTTCTGCCTTCTATCCTTCATTTTCTTCTCTCCCTTTTTTCTTTAGTTTTTAATTTCTTTTGTCTTTCTAGTATTCCAATTGCATTTAAATTGTAATTTTTAAATTTGTCTTATTAATGTTGCATGCTCTGTTCTTCTCTTTCACTCTTTTTTTCTCCTTATTCATCATTCTTATTATTCCACTCACCATTTTCATTCTAATACTCTTCTATTTCTGATATTTCATTTTGATTCTTTCTTAGAATTTCAACTTCTCTTTTTAATTGTGTTGGAACATGTATTCATACGTTATCTACACTTTCCATTACAGCCCTTAACTTATGACACAGTTACTTTAAATTTGTTGTCTGATGATTCCCACATCTATTTCAGATCTAATTCTGGTTATGATGCTTCGTTTGTTTCTTCAGATGTTACTTTTCTTGTCTTTTAACATACTTTGCAATTTGTTCGTTAAAAATTATATGACATATGAGGTATTAGAAACTAGGTCAAACAGGCCTTTAGTGGAGGATTTATGTTGAATTAATTAGGAGATATTGGTTTAACTGTTTAATGCTTACTATAGCTGTAGGTAACAGTTACTTCAAACCGTTTGTTCTTGCTTTCTCTTCCCCTGCTATCTTTGGACTTCTCAGAGTCCTTCTCAGGAGCTGTAGTATATATCCCCTAGCCCTTTCACCTGGCGATCACTTTTATTATATTCCAGTACTGTTGGTGTAGTGCAAAGGTGTTGGGCAGGAAAATAGTTTTTATAAACTTTGGAGTACATCTCAGTGTTTTTGTTTGGGGGGGGGAGCTATGGCTCTAGGTTGTGACTTTCACAAGTGTATTATCAGTAGAATAACTTCTCTCCACTCTTAGGTGTGACAGTAAGTCAGAATTAGAATTGGAGTAACATTCTTCTCCAACTAGGATAAAAGTCTGATAAAATCATTTCTTTCTTTTCTTTATTCCCCTGGAGAATAAAACTGTTAACAGAGCCCTCTTTGGGAATATTTCATGATGTCTATTCTTCCATTGAGGCCTGGGGTTTAGCTCAGTTTGTAGAAGGCTTGCTCTATACACTCTAAGGCCCTGGGTTTAATCCTCACACCACAAAAATAGGAGAAGGACCTGGCAGCCCACTCCTAAAATAATTCTGAATAATCAGCCATTGAAAACCCCATAAATAACAGAGAAGCACTGACATAATGCTGGCATGGCACAAGTTGGGAAGTGTTCCATTATGGGTGGGGGGGTCAGTTGGCACAGTGCCAATCAGCCATCTCTGAGGCCCTGGGTTAGATCCCCAGCACCACAAAGATGAGGGAAGGACCTAGCATCCCATTCCCAAAACAATCAGTCATTGAAAACCCTATGAGTGTTGTTATGAGTTGGACATGACTCCAGGGCATGTAACAACAACAATAATTTCATTGTACCTGCCAGAGTTGGTAAGGAATCTTCCTGGCATCTTCATCATGAGAACCTATTAGTGCTTTGAGGGCATAATCCCCAGAAAAGTGTATGGGCTTCCCTAAAACTATGAGTACTGGGAATTTCTCATTTACATGCTAGTCCACATAAGTTTATCAAATTTGCCAGTTAAGTGTCCCTATGATTTTATGATTTCATTGGATTTTCCTTTAGGTAAACAGATTGTGACCATTTGAATTCACCTATCTCTTCAGAATTCTGGGTGATCTTTTGCCTTGTCATCTTAGTTGTCACTGATTTCCAGTTTTTTCAGAATTTCCCTAAGAACAAAAATGGTGACTTCTTTACTTTTCTTGTCAGGGCTGAAAATAGAAGTTACCTGTCCTTTTCACAAGGTTCTTCTCATGTTTTAACTCGTACAAAATGTTCATTTTCATTCATGAAATGCTCTTTGGTCAGAGAGAACTTCAACCTTATCTGAAGTTGCAACTACTAGGAAGTCACCAATTACACAAATATTTACCTGTATCTAACCTCTATTTTGCACACATGTACACATGATGAATGATAGTGCATATCATAAAGTCAATCTTCCTGGATTCTTCTTGTTTCTTATTACTTTGATGCCTTGGATGAGTTCATCCTTGGATGCCCCAGTTTTCTCACATGTGAAAATGAGAATAACAATAGTTTATTTCATAGGAATCCTGTGAAGATTAAATTTGTTGAGACATCTAATGCACTTAAAATAATGCTCATAGCTCCTTAGGCCCTATGTTACCTATACAGTGTCTCAAGAAGATGTTTTCTTTGACACACACCATCGTGACTTCAAATATAGCCCTCCAGGATCAAAATAGAAGTTGGAGTCATTTAGGTTCAAGATTATTTTAGCTAAAAAATATTACCATTGTTTCTATAATAATAATAATAACAGGAATGAATTCATTAACAATAAGATATACTGTTTAGGATATAAATTTCTTTTATTGACATTTCTACAACTGTTATTGTTATTTTTGGAATATAACAATTTTATTTCAAAGTATGTTGAACTCTGATTCATTAGAAACTAATCAGCACACATAATAGAAAATGCAATGCCTGTTTTATTTGATATATGAAATTTTTGCAGCATATATGCAATGAGGGAAAAGTACTAGGACTCTGATAGAAAAAATGTCAGAAGTTCCAATGGGCTATATTTTAATAAAGTAGTAGGAATTTTGAAAAAGAAGGTTTTAAGCTTTCTATAATACTAGCCCTTAAGATCCATGCATCATTTATGCTGAGTAACCCAGGAGAAGGACATGGCAGTTCACTCCCAAAGCAATCCCAAACAATCAGCCTTTGAAAACCCTATGAAGATTGCTATGAGTCAGATTCAACTTGATGACACCTAACAAAAGCAACAAAAACCCCTAAAGATCAGCCCATTTTCAGTGTTCTTTACAGCATTCTGTTCTTGTCTTAAAATAAAAGCAATATTCCACTAACACATGAACCAAAGAATTCTTTCTGCTTTCATTTCAGCATGACATTCCATGTATTTTACAGTTATTAAATATTGCAATAATCCATGGGTCAGTGAAAAAGATCAATTTTTCAATTGTATAGTAACTGTAACTTTATATACTATCATAACACTGTTATCATTTCATGTTTAGAATCCTGTATCTCAGAAGCTCAAAGTATTTTATCAATATTACACTAATTAATCCTATATGACAGGTCTTATTATTCCCAGTATACAGATAGAGAGGCAACAGTGAGGTTACTATGCCTATGGAAGAGTTTCTACTACTTCTTGGAGGAGAGAAATGTGTGTTATATCCCAAATCTTTCTATTAAGTAGGCTTGGAGACTGATTTTTGAAGAAATGCAGAAAAGTCTTAGGTGAGCTGTCATCCTTAAAGTTCTTGGAGCTAAGTCAGCCATTACCTTAAAAAGCTGAAGCAATAGTAATGATTTTTGTTAACCTATGCATTCTTCTTATACTTAGTTAAAAATAGCCTAAAGATAACTGCTTTTTTTCAGTTATTTTCCTTTTCTAAATGATGGTATTTTTCTTAGAGATCAGTCATTGAAAATCCTTTGAATAGTAGAGAAGCACTGACATATTGCCAGTCATGGCACAATGTTAGAAAGTGTTTCATCTGTTGTACATAGGATCCCTATGAGTCAGATTCAACTCGATGGCACCTGACAACAACAATATCTTAGAGATCTTCCTGCCTTAACTTCAAGGCATAGACACTGGTATTTTTCTTGGGTCTTTCAGGTAAATTTGTGAGGTACAGCTCATCATATGACCTTTTTGTTTCATCTAGGTTTAGCTTTTTATCTGACCTTTGCTCTCCAGTTAAGTTTAATCATTTTTTAAAGTTTAGTAGATTGTGGCCTTCTATTTAATTATTTTCTGTGATTTTTCTTGACCTCTGCTCTTACATGTTTTAGGACTTCATAGACGAATATAGGTTTTCACCCATGAGGAAATAGCTTTCGTGCTCTCCCCCGACCTTCGGTGAGGAAAGAACACTCTTCCGCCATGACCAGGAACAAAGAAAGAACCCACTCTCTGTCTGATCACCAGCTGTCTCCTCATGACCACTGAGACTACCAACAAAGGAGTTTGCCCCTGGAAGGCAAAAGCACCTGAGGCTTTTCCTTTCTCCGGTCTCTTCTGGCATCCCGAGGGCTGCAGGAGTCCGCACCCCTCACCCCAGGGTCCTGAGTGAATTGTGTTTAGTATCTGTGTGCATGGCGGTGGACCCGGAGGCACGTGCCCCACATAGAGTTGTCCACATAGGCAAGATGGAACTCTTTTTTCCCAAAAGTCATTTGAATGAATAAAGGAAAGAAATATTAGTTGTAGAGAAAAGAACATGTCAGGGATAAATTCCCTGGTACTTTAGAGAAAAATACCTGGAAAAGACCAACACTTTCAATTTTGTGTAAAGCAGACAAAAACTTGAAAGTAATTCTTTTTGGTAGAATGGAAACCCAGATGAAGGCTCTGTTCAGTATCAGTGCCAAATGCTAATGGCTAGGAATAAATGCCAAATCAAGAGTTTCATTTTAGGTGACTTATAAATAAAATTGGTAAATCTCAGTGTTTTAATATTATTCTCATTTGAGAATGGCCATGCCTGTTTTATTTCCTTTTGCATAGTTCTGTAGAGGGTATTTTTTTTTTCCAAATTAACTACCTTAACACATTTAAGCAACATAAGTGCTTATGTCTTTTATTACTGTTGTATGTTTTGAACTTAAAAATATAGTTTACAGATGCACAATGTTGCTTCTGGAAGACAATGTATTATTTTCCAGTCTTTTACTGGAGTTTTAATCTGAATTTGTTGTTGTTGTTAGGTGCTGTTGAGTCGGTATCCGACTCATAGCGACCCTCATAGGGTTTTCAATGGCTGACTGTTTCGGGATTGCCTTGGGAGTGGATTGCCAGGCCCTTCTCCCATAATCTGAATTTAGTTACCAATATTCTAGTTCTACACTAGCTTTCCTCAAATTATTTATCTGTCTCAGTAGTTTTTTAGCACTTGATCGACTTATATCTTATCACTTATGCATTTGGCATCTTTTCATATATTCCTAGCCACAAATATTCATTCCCTTCTTATTTTTGACTTCTTGCTTCCATCTTTGCACTGCTGGGTTATATTTATGGTGGCATCGATATAAGAGGTAAGTAAGCGCTTCAATCTGCTTCTCTCTAGGAAACTCCTAAATGTCACTTAAAAAATTGTTTTGAATGAGAGACATAGACAAAGGAAGATTATTGGACATAAATTAAGACCTTAAGCCATAAGCATGCGTGTGGAGTAGACATGCTACCTGGAACTCAGGTTTGGGAGTTGGTATCAGAGTCAAAATCAGTTGGAAATATTTCCTGTGTGTGGTAGAGGAATTAATAAATTTTCAAATTCAGAGCCCTAAATCCACATTGAATTTAAGTTTTTCTATCTTTGTTTAGTATTTATATAGGAGCAAATGTTTATAGGTTAAGGATATGGAAAAAGAATGAAGATTTAGAATTGAGTGAAAATGACGTTTTTATTATCAAATAATTTCTTGTCTATTCTTACTGAAAAGTAGCTAGATCATAGCTGAGAATGATTAAGAGAAGTTGTTAATTCATGTGTCCTGTGCAGGCAAAGATCATATAATTTTTCATGTAGTCAACTCTGTGTTTTTAAAATTAATATCACATAAAAAGAGGAAATTGAATCCACCAGGAGATATGTGCTTGAAATTTAGTCCTTGCAAAAAAGATACATTAATTATAACAAAAGTAGCATTTGCCATCTATTGGGTCATTACTTTGTGCCAGGACTGGGCTTTACTATTTGTATATAAAGCTTAACACTTTTAGTGATCTTATAAGAGAGGTGGTTATTATTTTTATTTTATTGATGGGAAAATTGGGGATTAAAAAGATTGCATGACTTTGCATAGGTCATATAAGTGGTACCAAAATTCTGGCTCTTTATTTTCGCACATGCAATGGTCCTTATCTGTCTAAGTATGGTAATTTAAAAATATATGTATTTTTAAAAGGTTTATTTTGAACACATCTGTGTATCAGACAGTGCCATATTTCTGATGCAAAAATAGTAAGATATTACCAGAACCATGAAGAACCAAGGATTCTAATAGGGTGATAGGAGAAAACTGATGAGTAAACAGAAAATTAGAGTGCTTTGCTATAAAGGTTAATAAGGAAATATATACTTGGCTTAAGGGGCAGCATTGGAGTGTTTTTAAAAAGAGGCATTATATACATGCTTAATAAATTATAGGAAAAGTAATAGATGATCTGCACATATAAAAGAACCAATAATATAATCAAATTATTCAGTGAATTTTGATTTTTAAACTGAGATATTAATTGGACATGCTATGTTTAGCAAATATATTATTATGATGAGGCTGGAGGTATAGCTCAGTGGTAGAGCATTTGACTAGCATGTGAAAGACCCTGGGTTTGATTCTCAACATCTATCTATCTATCTATCCATCCATCCATCTATCTATCTACCTATCATCTATCTATCCATCGACCTCTATAGACACACACATTTTTTTATATTTGGTTTGAGAAAAATACATCCAATTCTTTCAGCCAGTAAAAAGACTTCATTACCTGTTACTCTACCACTTTGCTGGCAAAGTCTGGATTTTATTAGGATCTGGATACTATATGACAATGCTAGGTACTAACCAACTAAATGCTAGATAGTGTTCTCTTCTTTATGTTCTATGTCTTAGTTAACCGAAATCTCATTCTCAGTTCTCTTCATGTCTTGCTATCTTCTTTTTC
Source organism: Pedetes capensis (assembly GCA_007922755.1). Classification (NCBI taxonomy): domain Eukaryota; kingdom Metazoa; phylum Chordata; class Mammalia; order Rodentia; family Pedetidae; genus Pedetes; species Pedetes capensis. Next base: position 8,223 of record VMDO01021974.1, on the reverse strand, counting down.
TGAACAATCACGTCAATGTCTCCCCAATCTCTATCTATAGTCTTTTTATTTCTCCTGAAATTCATGGACTTATTTTCAATTGTTGATTGACCTGACACCTGCATTTTGTAGTTTAATCACCAACAGAAGTCACTTGCTCTCCTCACAATTTACTTCCTTTTACTAAGACATAAAATGATTTGACAATATCACTAACCAAATCGCTAATACCTGAAGCCACACTATACTGCCAATTATCACATTAGTGATTATAACATATTTCCATTCTTAGTTCACAGCTAACTAATAAGCTATAACTCAGTGTTTGGTTCTTTTTTAGTATATCATTTTTATATTTGAAATATTCCTATACTTAAATAGGGACTTGTTTTATCATTCATTAGTATTACACTTACATTAAAAGCAAAATATGAGGAAAATAATTTAGCTATTTTTAAAATGATTTCACTTTCAAAGTCCTATTTTTCTAAATTTCTTTTAGAATTGAGTAGTTGTTAATATCTGTGTTTTCACTCTCAACAGTGTCTTAGAATCACAGTGACATAGCATTCATGAGTGAAGGCATTTATTCTGAACTACTAAGACAGTTTTTTTTAAAGTAAAAATTCTTTTAGAGCAATTTTGGTTCACAAAAAACCTGAAAGCAAAGTATAAGCTGATTTTCAACTCTTCTCCCCAAACACATACAACTTCCCAGACTATCAACATTTCATATTACAGTGGTTCATTTGTTACAGTGGATTGATCTCCATGGACACCTCATCACCCAAAGTCTGTCCATTACCATGGAGTTCACTTGGTGCTGTACATCTCATGGGGTTTTATAAATCTATAATTATATGTATGTATCATTGTAGTATCATGGAGAATAGTTTTATTGCCCTAAATACCCCCTCTATTCTGCCTATTCATCCCTTCCTCCCTCATAAGCCCTTATAACTACTAAACACACCTGAGTATCTTTTCTCCCAAGCAACCAATTGAGTCCCAGTGATTATTAGAATGTTTTTCTTTGGTGTCTAGGGTCTCTTTGGAAGTCTCTGACATCTATTAAATCTCAAGTTTTAGTCTTATTAATTTTTATAATTAAACATTCTCAGGCAAAACCACTGTCAGGAAAAAATGCTCAAATTTGAAAATACCTTAGCTGGGCATGGTGGCACACATCTGTAATCCTAGTGACTGAGGAAGTGGTGCCAGGAGGATTGCTAGTTTGAGGCCAGAGGCAGTATTCATAATTTAGTGAGATTCTGATTTAAAGTTTAAGAAAATGAAAACTAATAAAAACTAAAAGTGGGCTAGGGGTGCAGCCCAGTGGTAGTATACTTGGAAGGTATGTGCAAGGCCCTGGATTCAACTGCAAAGTACTGGGGGTGGGGGAAAGGGATATGATTTTGAAATTATTTTATCCATAAAAATAAAAATGAATTTTGTTTGTCAGCAAGTACATTTTACCAAGCTGTAAGGATGATTCTACACACTGGAAGTTGTAGTACACTTTTCTAATCCCAGCTATTAATGAGCCTGAGGACTAGGGTAGAGTTTAGTTGGTAGAGTGCTACTCCACACTCTCTGAGGACCCCGGTTCAATCTCTAGGCACTGCAAAAAAAAAAGGACCTGGCAATCCACTCCCACAGCAATCCTGAAACAATCAGCCATGGAAAACTCTATGAACATCACTATGAGTGGGGCTCAATTTGACAGCAACTAAGAACAACAACAAGAAGCTTAAGGTGGGAGGATTGCAAGTTCAAGGCCAGAGGCAAATGTGCAAAGTGTCAAAACTCTATCTCAAAAAAAAAGTAAAAAGGGGCTGGGGGTGCCTAGCACACCCAATGCCTTGGATTCCCTCTGTACTGCAAATAAATTCCTATCCATTATATTTTATTGCATTATGAAACATGAAAATACAGTTTGGTATGTATTAGTAAATTCATTTTAGCAATCCAGATTATTTGCATGTACGTATATTCTTTAAATTTTCCATTGGTGGCATTTTCATATCTTACTAGTATATTCATTAATTAATGAATTTAAGAAATCTAAAACATGTCAACTTTATATTTGCATATGAATTATAATTTCTTATTTTTTTAAATTATACTTTTACATAATTATGTCATGGTAACCACCTCTTTATTAGTGATTATAAGAGTGTAAGAAATTGTAAGATTTCAGAAACTTTAAAATGCAAACAGGTCATTCTTAAAATTGGTGAATTATAGTGATCAGTAAATCATATCCATTCTTCCTCCTAGTACTCTTGAGTATATCTTCTTACTTTAGTTAGTACTACTTTTGTTGGAGTTTCATTGTTTTCTGACTAGAATATATCAATAACTCCCTAATTTATCTCTCTTCCATTAGCCTTCAATCCTTCCAACTCATCCTTGCAGTGCTTCCTGAGAGTGGCTTTAAAGCTGAGTGTTTCAGTTACACTGCTATTTCATTTTCAATGATGCTAATTCAAGGATGATACGTTAGGATACTCACAATTCAAATATTGCATGTCTTGCTTCTAACTTCACATTTTCAGTGACAAATCTTAGAGTTTTTCTGACTTAGAGATCTTGAGCTTGTAGTATTACATTCTGGTTAGGGCTTGTTAGAATTTCTACTTTTATTATTGTTTCACCAAATTGAGAAGACTATACCTTTCTGTGTCACTTTTTGATTTATATTTATTCAAGTTATTTACTTCCTCATAGAAAGTTTAAATGGCTCTCTTAAGTATTTCTGATGTGTTTTATTCTTCAAAAAAAGGTGTTTGAAAAATTCCAAATCACTTGCTGAATATGTGGTCTTTCTTAAATAGTATATTCATTTTTTAAAATAATCATATACGTATGTTGTGAATAAAATTCTAAAACCAATTAAAATCATAGCTTGATATACTGCTCATTCTATTTTTGTATGTCTACAGAGAGAATGAGAAGTAATTTCATTAAATCACAATAAAAATTAAATTAATGCTTCTTAGCATTTTAGTTTAAATTGTTCTTATAGTTTAAGGTTAGATAGATATAAATATTTCTACTAGTATAGATATAAATCCATGTGAGTTTAAAGGTTAATGTATACACAAAACATTCATTTTTGATACTTCTATATCTTGCATAAAATAGAATTTTTCACATCAAAAAGAATATGATTAAGGAATGAATGTATTTTACATATAATATTATTTTTATATAACATTTTGATATAGAAAACCGAGAAGCAAACTATAACAAAGATTTATTTGAAAATAGAAGAATTTCTTCTTTTTGTTGTTGTTCCACTACTGGGGGTTAAACCTAGGCCCTTGAACATGCCAGGCCAGTGCTCCACCACTGAGCTTAAATTCCATCACCTCCCCCCTTCAATTTCTTTATATATTTGGACACAGGATCTAAGCTATGCAAGATACCTCTGGCCTCACACTTGCCACCCTCCTGCTTCAGCCTATAACTTATTCTTTGTATTTTTTAAAGTTGCATCCGAAGAAAAACTCTCACCATATTTATGTTTCTTTATTGATATACTTTTGGTTCCTAAAGCCCAAGTCTCTAAACTATTGGAGTTGAAACTCAAGTTTTAGGGAGACTGAGTCACTAATGGTTTATTTATTTATTTATTTTTTGGTTGTTGTTGTTAGATGATGTTGAGTCAAGTCCAACTCATAGTGACCCCCATAGGATTTTCAATGGATGAATGTTTCTGGAGTGGGCTGCCAGGTCCTTCTTCCTAGCCTGTAGTACCTGGTATCCCCAGGCAGTCTCGCATCCAAAGACTAACCAAGCCGACTCTCCTTAGCTTCTGAGATAAGGTAGAATAAAAAGCTAGGGTGCTATAAATATCAAAAAGCATTAAGTTTATATCCTATTAAGAATTGATATTTTATTTCATAATTTCTCCTTGTAGATTTTACCTGTATTGCACTGTCTTCATAGATAGGAGCAGCTATTCATACATATTACTCATTGGAAATTTTGTTCTAACTAAACCAGTCCATGGACACATCTTACTTTTTCTACCTCTCATATTTTTCTTATGCTGTATGTATAAAAAGGGTTGGCTACATTTCTTATGTCAATTGTATAGAAAATCAATTTTCTTCCACTTTCTTTAGTGATTTTTTCCTGTTCACGAACTAGTATTTGTATTCAGAAGAGAACAACAGCAGCAAACAAAAAGCAAATGAACCAAAACCAGTGTCTAAGTATGTCTATTTAGAGTAACTCTATTTCTTCCAGATCAAAACCATATCTGTCTGGTATCATTATCTAATCCAATCATGAAGTTCTGCTCTACCATTTATTAATTTTTATCTTCACCCTTTTCTCTCCCATCTGTCTTGGAGCTATTTTAAATTTTCAGTAAGTTTAATTATCACCATGGCAAAGAAAAGAGATATCTGGTTCGTATGTGCTTTATTCTGAGGCTTACCATATCTAGCCTGGTATCTACTAAAATATGACTGGAATCACCTGATCATTTGCACCCTAGGCTGGCTGACACACACTGCTGAGGTCCACAGTCTCATCATGGGGCTGTATTTTTTTTCCACCTCCTTTTCTCTAGGTTTTATTTGTTGTTGTTGTTGTTGTTATTTAATTTGTTTGATTTCATTTCATTTTTAATGTTCTTTCTCTTTCTTGGGGTATATAAGAATCTTTGCATGCCTTAGCTCAGTGTTCTTAATGGTTGAAAATCATTGGGGTCTGCGCATGTGTATGTATGTGTGGAGTTAATCAGCACAAATCAAGGCAGTGACACTAATTTGAAATGATAGTTATTTTATTCTTTACTAAAATGGATCAATATTTTGCAAGTGGTTAATTATACAATGCATGGGCAAGAATGTCAGTCAAAGGCATACCAACAGATTTTGATGTGACAATGTTTACTTAAGAAATGACCTCTTGCCTACTGCTTTGTTCTGCTTTTTCATAATTGTTTTTGATTTTTTGGGATTCTATTTGATTCTGTATGAATCTTAAGATTTTTTCTATTTCTGTAAAACTGACATTGCCATTTTGATGAGGATTGCATTGAATCTGAAAATTGCTTTAGGTATTATGGTTGTTTTAATAGTAGTAAGTCTTTGACATGGATATAAGATGGTTTTCATTTTACTATAATCAAAACCACAATGAGATATCACCTCACCAGTGTTAGAATAGCTATTATTTTAAGAAAAAGATAAATATTACTGGGGATGAGAAATTAAGACACACATTGGGGAATTTAAAATGATGCAATAGTTATAGAAAACAATATGGAATTCCACAGAAAAAATAGAAATTCTGTAGTATCTAGCAGTCCTGGGGATTTATTAGAATTTCAGGGAGCAATCTGAACTTTCTTGCTCATTGCTACATTATTTGCTATAGTCAATGTTGTTGTTGTTAGGTGCAGTTGAGTCAGGTCCAGCTCATAGTGAACCTCTTAGTGTTTTCAATGGCTGATTGTTTTATTTTAGGATTGCTTAGGAGTGGGTTACCATGTATTTCTCCTGTTTTTTGCAGGGCTAGGTATTGAACACAGATCCTCAGAGAGTGCACAGCAAAACTCTACCAACTGAGCTAAACCCCTGCCCACTATAGTCAACATGTGGAAAAAATCAAAACGTTCATTGATGGATGAATGGATAAAGTGTGTTGTACATACACACACACACACACACACACACACACACACACACACACCCAAGAATATTATCTGTCATCACAAAGGAAATAAATCTTTCCCTATGCACCAACAGAGATGAATCTTGAGGCTATTTGCTAAGTAAAATAAGCCATCACAGAAGGCATAATACTACTTACAAGATAAATCTAGTCAAATTCATAGGTTGATTATAGTAATTGCCAGGGACTAGTTGGAAGGGAAAATAGAAATCTGCTATTTATTAGGTATAAACTTTCAGTTGTACAAGATGAGTAACTTCTAGAACTATCTGTAGAACATACTACTAATAATTAAGACTATTGTACATTCAAATGTTTGTTATGAGGGTAGAATTCCTGTCAAATGTTCTTACTGCAGTGTGTGTGTGTGTGTGTGTGTGTGTGTGTGTGTGTACGTATATCTCACTTGTTGCTCCCACATATCTGTTAGCTTCTTATACTGTGCGGGTTTGCATATCTTTGTGATGCTGAAAACTATACCACCAGGAAGAGTTGCCTCTTCAAAGTAGAGTCTACCTTGATGACGGAAATGGAGTAAAGCCCCAGGGACCTCCATTTGCTGATGTGGCACAATTCAAAATGAGGAGAAACAACTGCAAACATTCATTAATAATTGGAACATGGGATGTACAAACTAGGAATCTAGGAAAATTAGAAATCATTAAAGGTGAAATGGAGTGCATAAGCATTGACATTCTAGGCATCAGTGAACTGAAATGGCCTATTTTGAGTCAAATAATCATATGGTCTACTATGCTGGGAATGACAAACTAAAGAGAAATGGGGTTGCATTTATCATCAAAAAAGACAGTTCAAGGGGTGGGGAGTCAAGATGGCAGACAGATAACACACGCCTTCTGTTCTGGAGCAATGGGAAGCCTCGATTAGGGGTTTAAAACTCAAATTGAATAAATAGAAACAGTGATAATTTAGTTTGAGAGATAGAGAATGAAACTAGGCGTACACTGAAATCAAGGATTAGGCTTCAGAGGAGCTACACAGTGGTGAGCAGCAGGACTGCCGCCATTTCGCCATCACACAGACGGCGGATGGAATCCCAGAGACTTGGAGGGGACTTCGCGCACACGCACCCACAAGGCCCGGACCCAACACGGAGTGCAACCTTGGCAGCACACTCTCACCACGCCTGCGGGACACAGACTGCAGATCCTAGGTGAGTCAGCTTGAGGGGGCACACGGACGCCCTCCATAGCAGCCGTGGAGCGAACGGGGAAGCCGGTGCCAGCGATCCGCGTCTAGAGATGAGACTCGGCTCCCTCCCGCCTGTTGCGGAGGGTCGGGTCTACGGTTGCAAACTCCACAGAAATTTGGGCACACATATACCCGGATCCCAGACACACCAGAGGTGAGCCCAAATCACCCCACTGTACTCTGGAGAAATCTGGGGTTTGTGGAGGCGACTGAGCCCCGCGCAGATGGAGAGCTCCTTTTTGGCAGAGCCTAGCTGCACAGTTGGCCACAGGCAGAACAGTTCCGAGTGCGATCGCAGCACACGACAAAATCTGTTTCAGATTCCCTCTGGGTCAGCAGGAGAGCATCCTGCCCACAAGAGGATATGGTCCTCCCAAGTGGGTGGAAAACCCTGCGATAAAAACTCCACAATAGCAGCCATATTCCCCACATGCTGTAGGTTTTGGGGAGGAAATCTCTGATTTGGGGAATTGGCGCCCGATCTACGTGGGACAGGGAGAACTCCAGGGAAGACCCCACAGGTTCCACTGCCTCTCGAACAATACAATAGTCACAGAATATTTCGTGGAACAGTCTCTTTGGGCACTCGGGGCCCCAATTAAATCCAGATTATTATGAAGCATTTAGCTATATGGACCCAATAAGACCTATGGTTACTGTGGATTGTGTGGAAATACTGCCACCCTGAGCTCTGATGGGAGCATTGCACCCTGCATTATCGACTCCACCTGGTTGAACTGGGCGTAATCAGTTCAGACTCCACTTCCAAGATAATATGTTTCTACTGTTAATAGGGGTTAACCCAGGGTCTTGAGCCTGCTTCCTTTGTGGAAGCTGGACCGACACTCTGTGCCCCCAGCCCATATATTTTTTGCTTTTTGAGACAGGCTCTTGCTAGGCTGCACAGATCTCGGGCTTGCAACACTCCTGCCCCCATCCCCCAAGCCACAGGGATTCCAGGCGTCCATCACTGCACCTGACTACAAGAGTTGTTATATGTATGTGGGAGCGTCTATGCATGAGGTCTGAAATTTTATTTTATTTTGTATTTTATTCTATTTTTCTTTTTATTTTACTTTTTTAAATTTTTATTTTATTTTTATTATAATTTTTTTTCTTCTATGGGGGTTTGAATTCAGGGCTCTGTGCCTGCTTGTCTGGTAGGTGCTGGACCGCCATGCTACACACCAGGACACTTTTTTTTTTTTTTTTTTTTTTTTTTTTTTTTTTTTTTTTTTTTTTTTTTTTTTTTTTTTTTTTTTTTTTTTTTTTTTTTTTTTTTTTTTTTTTTTTTTTTTTTTTTTTTTTTTTTTTTTTTTTTTTTTTTTTTTTTTTTTT
>VMDO01021973.1:0-34387 GCA_007922755.1 Pedetes capensis | reverse complement strand
AGTCAGAAATCGAAATTAACTGAAAATTACTAATTTATTGTGTATAAAATAGTAGAAAAAGCAATTTTACACATCCTAACCACTTAAAATTAAATAGTAATACTTACAAATGTTTCAAATGGGAGATACCCATAATATATCTCCTATATTGAATAAAGAACATGAAAGGAAAGAATGAGGGGAAGAAGCAAGAATATCTTTTTGAAGTAACTAGGCAAATACAATTAAAAGGGAAAGTACAAGAAAATTATTCAAGACATGAATGGATATGAGAAATTTGCTTAAGAGTTAAACGATAAACAACAAAAAGAAACAAAGGGAATGAAAAGACTGCAAAGTGTTCAAGGTCCCAATTTATAAAAAAAGAGAAAACTTACCTTTCAGGATTGCATTAAAGAATGAAAGAGCACTGATTAAAAAAAGGTACAAAGTATAGGCATTATATGCTCAATAAATGCTAGTTTCTTTGTCCACAGACAGTCTCTAGTTTTTTAAGGATAAAAGACCATAGTAGAATAAATATCAAGAGACAATCTGTCACTGAAAGGAAAGATAAGGTAAAAAAGGTATGCTCAACTCAAACATCTTACCCTACCTTTGTCTTTCATGATTTAAAAGCAAAAAACAAAAAAACAACAACAAAAAAAGCAAAATGTTATAAAATACATTTCCAGTATTACCTCAAATAAGAATCATCACATGGGTATACCAAATAAACACTAGAAATTAAAAGCTTTTACCATGGTCTTTCCTGATCCTCGAGGTCCAATAATGAGTAAAGAGTTACTTTCTCCATGGATAGCAGTTCTTTTTAGTAGCTCAATTAAGTGTCTAAAATGATATAAGTAGGCCAAAATTTCACTTTTAAAATCAAAATTTGAATATGCCCCCAAATTCCTCTCTTCCTTCCCACTGGGCTCAGACTCAGGCTCTAAGTAATGTAGAAGAATAAAGAATATAGGAAAAAGGACAGTAGGCCAGGACTGATTCTCAAGACACCTGATGAGGAAACCTAATAAGTTTTGAATGTCTTGGGTTTTATGATGGTAGAACAACAACCGTAGCAATTCTTAGGATGCTTAGTTTTAAAGATCACTTTTCCTACTAACACTCTGGCCTTAAACTCCAGAGCTGACTGACAGTTATTAATAAAGGCAAAAAGGTCAGAAAAATTTCCATAACACCAGATAAACAGAAATGAAATAAGAGTGATCATTGAAGGGCTTTTTATTTTTATTTTTTGCAGTACTAGGGGGTTGAATTACCCAGGACCTTGCACATCTTTGCAATGCTCTACCACTGGGATGCATCACCAGTTTCTTTTTTATTTTTTATCTTTAGCCAGGGTTTTCTAAGTTATGCAGGCTGCCTCTGGCCTCAAACCTGTGATCCTCCTGTTTCTACTTCCTGAGTTGCTGGGATTATTGGCCAAGGGCTTTATTACAGAAATATTTGTATCTGCTCATGCTTCACTATAGTCAGTGGTTCTATACACAATTTTCCTTCTATGAAAGTATACTTCATTCTTTCTTAAGATCAAGCTGGACATAGTGGCTTCAGGCTGTAATACCAGTTACTCAGAAGTTCGAGGCAAGTGACAAGTTCGAGGCAAGAGGCAGCTTGCATAACTCAGCAACATTTTGACTCAGAAAAAGGGCTGGGGGAGCAGCCCAGCAGTGGAACAATTGTAATGGATGTATGGGGCTCTGGGATTAACCCCAAGCACTGCAAGAACAAAAAACAAATGAACAAAAAAATCAAATCTGTGTATGATTAACTTTTATAAAACCTGAAGGCATTTGTAAATAGGTTCATAACAGACAAGGGAATACCTAGACTTACTTGTATTGTACTTGTACTCCAAATAGGTTATTATGTGGACTCTGATGACAAAATCTTTCACGTAAAATTCTTTGTACCTGTTGAAAACAAAGTGAATAAATAAGAGAAGTACACATGTAATAAAAAATCAATGAGAAAGTACATTTATATTGACCAGAATAGTAATAAATTAACTCAACTCTTACTAAATACCTGTCCTCAAGAGTTCTGCCATTTTCATGATTTATAGAATTAATGATTCTTTTTACCTATCAAGTCCCAGAGAAAAGGTGAGAATTTATTTATAAAAGTTGCAATAAGTGGGACAATTACTGACTTTAATTACATCATAAATGGAGGGCCATTTTAATGCATGTAAATGAATAAATACTTTTCTTTGTATAATGTGTCAACAAAGGAAAAAAAAAAGGAGGAAATCTAACAATCCAATAATGTTCATGCACGCCACACTCAATCTCCAGAGATCAACATACCTAAAATGGTTTAGCTCAATCACTATGAAATCTGTACCTGTCAAAAAAGTCAGGATTATATAGAAAAAAGCTTAAAAAAATCAGGTAATTTTGAGTACCTATTAGATTTAGAGCACTTGTAATACTAAAAGGCCATGATCCATGCCTAAAAAAACACTGCAAATAAATTAGAAAGAAATGCAAAGTCAAGAAAAAAACTGCAATAAAATAGAAGTGTATTATGTGAGAGAATCTAGGACTCTATGCTATAAAGTAAGAAATAAGACTGGAAGTATAGCACAGAGACAGAGCTCTGGCCTATAGTGCATGAGGGGAGGCTCTGGGTTCCATTTCCATCACTGTTCCACCCCTCCAAAAAAGGATTATTAGAATGAACTCAGAAAAATAAAATTCTCATAGGTAGCTATTTTTTTATTTTGTCTTGGGATTATGGCCCTAGACCTGGTTGTGAAACATTATGTCAGATAATCTAATATTGTTAGGTGCCATTGAGTTGGTATCTGACTTTATAGCGACCCTATATACAACAGGTGAAACACTATTGTCATGCTTCTCTGCTATTCATAGGGTTTTCAGTGGCTAATTGTTTTTTTGGGAATGGGTTGCTGGGTCCTTCTCCCAAGCCTACAGCACAGTTTCTCATCCAAGTACTAAAGTGGTTTCTCATCCAAGTACTTAGCAGGCCTGACCCTGCTTAGCTTCTGAGGTCTAAAGGCATTGGACGCCACAGTGGTACAGTTGCAGGCAATCTGTTAGTATAGTCTTTTAAAAACTGAACCACTACATTGAAGTCATTCATTTTCTGGAACTGCTGTTAATACAGAGGTCCCTTAGGGGGGGGAAAAAAAAAAAACCCTTAGGTAGTTGTCTCAGATTTGACCAATGCACTGATTTATGAAGTCCCCCAGATTACTTGTTGCTACCAGATTGAGAGCAAGGGACTGATTCTTCATGTACCGAAGAGATAAATCTGAGTTTTCTTTACATGTAGAGGCTAAGCAAAGACAATTATTCACTAGGAATAAAACAAGCCATAGTTACCATTTCAGAGGAAGTGGAAAGAGTAAGGAAACTGTTGCAAAAAGACACTTATGTGACCTTAAAAAGGTTTTTTCTAAACATCTATTTCTTTATCTATAAAACGGAGACACCACCACCTTTGTGGTAGACCTGTTGTGAAAAAGCAGCCATCAGGCGAGGTGGCAATTGGCTGAGGGTACAACTCAGTGGCATAGCACTTGCAAAGCATGCAAGCACTGGGTTCAGCCCCCAGTACCGCCAATACAAAAACAAAAACAAAAACAAAAACAAAAAAAAAACGGAAAAAAAGAAAAGAATATTTAAGCAGAATTTAACACAATAGAAGACTTATACAGATAATAATCAACAACTATAAAACTCTCAAACGGGTGTATATCTATACACACACACACACACACACACACACACACACACACACACACACACACCAGGTGTGATCAAAGATATGATGAATGTTTACATTAAAAAATTTATTACAGTAAAGGACACATTGCCATTAATTCACCTCAAAATACTCCCACTGGCTTTGAACACATTTATCCCACCATTCTTGCCACTTCTGCAGCAGTTCTGGAAGATCTCTTTTGTGAGTATATTTAGTTGTGCTGTTGTGTCCTGAATCAATTCAAAATGTTTACCTATCACGGTCATTTTGATTTTGGGAAAGAGCCAGAAGTTGCATGGTGCCAAATCTGGTGAGTAAATACACACTGTAATATTTTTATCTGGCAGAAATTGTCATACCAGAAGTAAAAGAGGCAAGAACGATGGGATAAGTGTGTTCAAAGTCAGTAGAGTATTTTGAAGGGGATTAATGGCAATGTGTCTTTTACCATAAATTTTTTAAAAATTTAAACAGTTACATATTTTTAGTCATACCTCCTGTGTGTGTGTGGGTGTGCATACACACCCACACACACACACACACAGATTCAATGAATCCTATTATCTATTCTTCTACACAGACACGATCACTAGGAATCAAAAGACAAACCTCAATCGTTTCCTTCAAAACAAAAGTCATTAAAATTTATTAGAGAGGTAACAGCTATCTATACAATATAACAATAAAGGAAATGAAGCTGTAGTAAATAGCCAGAAGGTTCAAAAATGCCAAAGTGATCTGGATGCAGGTTAAATAGGTGTATAGAAATTAATTCTCCTATACATGGAAGAACTGTGTACTTTACAACACAGCATGTAAATTATCCCTCAATTAAATTATTTTTTAAAAAAGAAAGTAATGTCTTATAAACAGCTACCAATAACATTTAGTATTGATTTAAAAAGATGTCATTGAGGCAAGCCAGAAAATGGAAATGCTATGGTAGAAATATCATGTACATTACATACTAGATTATAATATACTTAGAATCTGAAATATGGTATGCACTTAACGTTCAGCATAAAAACACCAACCTACGAATATAAGAGAATTTCTTCAACATGATAAAGGGCACTGATAATAAAACCTAAAGGTAACATTATAAACAATGTTAAAGATCAAATGCTATCTCTTGAGAATCAAGGTAAGAATGTATGTTCTTCAACATTTTACTGGAAATTTCACACCAGGGGAATTAGGCAAGAAAAACAAATCAAAGACATCCATATTAGAAAGGAAAAAATAAATCTATTTGCAAATGATATGATGTTGAATGTAGAACATCTTAATGAATAAATGAGGCTGGGGTTTAGCTCAGTTATTAGAGCGCTACTCTGCACTATCTCAGGACTGGAGTTTGATCCCCAGCACTGCAAAAATGGGAGAAGGCTGTGGCAGTCCACTCTGGAAAACAATGCTGAAACAGCCAGCCACTGAAAACCCTATTGAGGGCTTTCGATGGCACATAACAACAAATGAGTAAACTAAGAAAAGAAACCCTATTAGAATTAATGAGTTCAGCAAGTTGCAAGATAAAATACCAATGCATAAAAATCAATTACATTTTCATAAACAATGAACTAAGCAAAAATGAAAATTATTACACATACAATAGCATCAAAAACAATAAAATATTTAGGAATTAATTTAACAAAACAGATGCAAGATATATTCTGAGGATAGTAACTCAACTAAATTGACATCAGATCACTTTTAGGAAGACATGAGTAAAAGTTAGGATTCAACTATCCAAAGACTTACAAATGATGAAATTAAGCACTAGCATCGACATTAACATAAAACAAACATTATCAAATGATAGAAAAGGGTTTAAGAACAATGTAACAATGACAACAGAATCTGTCATTCTAAATTTAATTTTGGAAATTGGGAAAGCTTTGCTTCCACGATCATTTTTATGAACTTGTAGAGTGTCTCCCTAAAAAGGGAAAAAATTAATCCTCTGAAGTGCTAAAAAAATAAAAAATTCAAGTTAAAAAGATGACTATTTCTCTGATCATTTTTGCACGGTAACAGGCCTTGAGATTAAGGAAAATACATACTAACCTGTGAAAGGCACTCTGCATGTATTAAGTTGTTACTCTTTGATTTACGGTTGCTCATTTCAACAGATTCAAATCCTTAGAAAAATTAGGAAGAATTTAGTAAATACTATATGCTTTAAAAGATTACTTAAGAATTTACATTTCTAGAATCAAAATAAATACAAGTTTTAAAATGTGAAACTGTTTAAGATTTTCAAACATAAAAAATCCCCAGGTGTGTCAAATTTGCCCAGGCTTATTTGACACCCTCACACATTTTACACATTGTACAGACTAAGTTAAATGCCTCTTCTGTAAATACTCATGAATATGTGCATTTTGCTTTATACTAAGAAAAATTGTTGATTGAAGTACCCTCACAGCTTTTGTATAGTACTAGGGGACTAAACCCAGGGCACTGCAAATACTTTGCAAGTGCTCTACCACTGAGCAGCATCACCAGGCACTTTTTATTATTTGTGTCAGGGTCTTACTAAATTACCCAGTCTACCTCTGGCCTTTAACTTGTGATCCTCCTGGCTCAGCCTCCTGAGTTGTAGTTGCTGGGATTACTGGCGTGCACCACTGTTCCTGGCTAGGACACTTTTACATTCTAAGTATTGCAATATAATGCCAAGAAAAAAATTGGCAATGAAATAACAATCATAATGAAAAAAAAAACACTAATAAAAAAAAACCACTTTATGAAATTCTCCTCAAGATTGCCTTGGACTAAAAGATCTAATTTTGTAGGCAATATTTCATATAGGAGTACTTTAACAACTGAATAATAACCTGAGCAGTGTTTACTTAGAATTAACTGTCACAAAGGCCTTGCTTAACTCTCAAAATCACACTAATAATAAGTACTATTATAATCTCCCTTCTAAAAGACATAGAAAAGCTTTTAACTTGACCAAAATCAAACTGCATGCAAGTGAGAAATCTACAATTTGAACCCAATCAAGTCATATACATTTTTTAAAACTGTATCTGGTCTCCCCTAAGGCCTCCAGAGTGATGCA
This sequence comes from Pedetes capensis, assembly GCA_007922755.1. NCBI lineage: Eukaryota > Metazoa > Chordata > Mammalia > Rodentia > Pedetidae > Pedetes > Pedetes capensis. The sequence goes on along the minus strand of VMDO01021973.1, from coordinate 27,576 downwards.
GCCTTATTTTAGCCCAGTGAAAGATGTTTTAGGATATTGAAATGACTCTCTAACTTGGCTCAAGTCACTTTCACTATAAATTGAGTTCAATCCCGCCTCCTCAAGGCCAGAGAAGGAGACACATTTATCTGAGTCCCTGGGGCAGCTTGCAGAACCTGGTCCTATAGCAGATCCATCACTGAAATTCAGCTCCTGCTACTCCTGGCTATGGCTCAAGTGTGGCCAGTCCTCCCTGCACAAAGCACTCCTGGGAGACTTGCCTGTCTTCTATCAGAATAGGCTTTCCAATTGCAGCCTGCAATAGATGCTAAAACACCTCTCAAATTTGGACCCAGACCCTCTAAGCTTTAGTCTGATATCTGTCCTGTATGGGCAGAACTAGCCAGGACACATGCCCTTCTGTGAACCCAAGTAAGACTTGTCAACTTCAGTCCCACAGCAGATCCTGAAACAGCCCTGAATTTTAGCCCCAGTAAAATATCATCAGAGAGCAGCACTGCTCACCCAGGGGACTGGAATGAGGAAGGTCTTTTGGTATTCCCACAAGTAGGTGACCTAACGTAGATCCCACAAAAGGCCCTAAAACAGCACTGAAAAGCAGCTCTAGCCTTTCTGACAGCAGTCTAGAGCACGCTTGCCCATCCAGGGACCTTCTGGGAGATCTTGGTCTCAGCTACAGACCCTGAAGTAGCTCTGTGACTAAGTTCCAACTCCATTCAGTCATGCACTAAGGTAGTACCATGTACCAGGGAATCATTTAGTGATCCAGCAGGAGCCTTCCCTGGGGTCTGGAGCAAGTTGCACCTGTCTGCATACCTAATAATAGGACTGCTGTCTGTAGACCCTCATCCTTGTGTTAGCAACATGGACCAACATCCAAGGACCAGCCAGGAGTCATGCACACTAGAGAGACCTTGGTAACAGATCCACTAACCAAACGCTCCACTATAGATCCACTAAAAGACACACAATCTGTTTCCAAGCCACCTGACCGTGATTCCTGGGAAATCCTATCATCTAAGAACTTCATAAGGAAAGGCCTTAACCTGTAAAACCAGACTGTAAAGACTATAAGAGCTTGCTCTTTCAAATGAACAGACTCCAATATATGGTTACACACCAAATAAAACTAATAAAACTCCCAGAACTAACTCCAAAGAAACGGAGATCTATAGACTGTCTGAAAAAGAATTCAAAACAGTCATTTTAAAATAGATCTCTGGGACACAAATACACACACACATACAGAGAGAAAGAGCAAGAGATGGAGGAGAGAGAGAGGGACAAGGGTGTGAGAGAAAGAGTGTGAGAGGGAGTTCACTGAGGTGAAAAAAAAAACAGGCATCGAAAAGAAATTAGGCAAACAATACATGAACAAAATGAGAAGTTGAATAACAAAAGAGAAACCATAAAAAGAACCAAATATTAAACCTCGTTCTGAAGAAAACAGTAAAAGAATAGAAAAATTCAATGAAGAATTTCAATAGCAGACTAGATCATGCAGATGAAAGAATTAGTGAACTCATAGGTACATCACTTAAAATGTGCCAACTAGAGGAGCAAACAGAAAAAAATATACAATAAAAAAGTTAAGAACACATAGAGGAGTTATTATGGGAGACCATTAAGTACATATAGTAAATACAGGTACCTCTCAATGATGGGTATACTTTCTGAGAAATGCACTGTTAGGCAATTTCCTTGTGTGACTATCACAGAGGGTACCTACACAAACCTTAGATGGTACAGCCTACTACAAACTTAGGCAAAATGGTATAGTCTATGTTCCTACATTATTAGCCTGTACAGAATGTTACTGTACTGAATAGTGTTGGCAATTTTAACATGATAAGTATTTATGTATATCAGCAGAAAAGGCATAGAAAAAGTACTAGGGGATAGGAAATTTTCATTTCCATTATTATCTCTTGGGACCACTGTCACACAGACACATATACATATGTATGTATCACTGACTGAAATGCTGTTATACAGTATATAAATGTAAATTCAGGGATTTCCTGAATTTCAGGGATTTCCTGAAATGAAGGATGTGGAAAAAAGAGACAGAAAACTCATTTAAATGAATACTATCTGAAAACTTCCCAAATCATGGAAGGAATATAAAGGCCTACTTTCATAAAGATAAAGATGAAGGGATAAACTATATGCTGCCTACAAAAGACTCACTTCACCTTTAATGATACACATGCACTGAAAGTAAAGAAATGAAAGCTACTGCAGGCAAACGGAAACCAAAGGAAAGTGGAGACAGCTAAAGTTGTATTAGAAAAAACAGACTTCATCAAAACCTGTAAAAAGAAACAAAGGAAGTCACTATACAGCAATAAAGAAGTTGATTCTTCAGGAGGATATAACACTGGTAAATACATATGTATCTAACATTGGAACAGTTAAATAAATACTAAAAGTTCTGAAGGGATAAACTGGTATCAATACAGTAAGAGATTTCAATATCATCCAAACAGAAAATCAATTAAGAAACATTGGACTTGAACTATACTTTAGAGCAAATGGACATATTCAGAACATTTCACTGAAAAGGACCAAACTATATGCTCTTCTCAAGCATAAACAGAACACTCTCCAGTAAAGACCATATATTAGGTTACAAAACAAGTCTTCACAAGTTTAAGATGACTAAAATCATACTGAGAATCATTTTTTTTTCTTTTCTTTTCGTTTCTTTTTTTTTTTTTCTTTTGGCCGTACTTGGGTTTGAACCCAGGGCCTCATTCATGTTTTACAAGCACTCCACTACTGAGCTGCACCCCAGCCCCTTCCTAATTTTTTTATTTTGAGACAGGGTCTCACTAAGTTGCACAGGCTGCCTCTGGCCTCAAACTTGTGATCCTCCTGTCTCTGCCTCCCAAGTAGCTTGGATTATAGGCATGCTCCACCAAGCCTGGCTGAGAATCATTTTTGATCATGATGGTTGTTGTTGTTAGGTGCCGTCCAGTCGGTATCCGACTCCTAGCGACCCTCTGTACAACACTATTGTCAGTGCTTCTCTGCTGTTCATAGGGTTTTCAATGGCAGATTGATTTTTGGGAGGGGGTTGCCAGTTCCTTCTCCCAAGCCTACAGCTTCTAGTGTTCCTAGGTGGTCTCCCATCCAGGTACTAACCAGGCCCGACCCTGCTTAGCTTCTGAGATCTGACGGGATCGGATGCCACAGGGCTACAGCTGCAGGCAGATGACATGATTAGTAATTATTAATGAAGACTCCAGCAAAAAACTGTTAGAACCAATAAAGTTGCAAGACACAAAATATACAAAAATCAATAGTACTTCTATACACTAATAATGAACTCCTGAAGCAATCCTGAAACAATCAGCCATTGAAAACCCTGTAAGAGTTGCTATGAGTAGACCCAACTTGAAGGAACCTAACAACAATCATGAACTATCTAAAAAGAAATCAATCTCATTTAGAGTAGCATCATCAAAAAGTAAATTACTTAAGAGTACATTTATTACGAAAGATCAGCACAAGGAAAACTAAAATACTGACAACAGAAATTGAAAAAGACACAAAAGAAAAGATATCCCATGTTCATGAATTGGAAGTATTAATATTGATAAAATATTCTTTTTACACAAACCAATCTACAAATTCAATGCAAACACTATTAAAATCTCAATGAAATTTTTTATAGAAATAGAAAAAAGAATCCTAAAATACATATAGGCCCACAGAAGATGTCAGATAGTCAAAATAATATTGAACAAAAAGGACAAAACTGGAGGCTTCACACTATCTGATCTCAAAATCTAACAACATTACTGTAATCAAAAGAAAAACAGCATGGTACTGGCACCAAAATAGGTACACCAATCAATAGAATAGAGAAGCCCAAAACAAATCCACATATTTATAGTTAACTGACCTTTATAAAGGTGCCAAAGACACACAGTGGGGAAAGGACAGTCTTGTGAAAAAATGGTGGTGGGTAAACTGAATATCCACTTGCAGCAGAATGAAACTGGACCCTATTACATCATATAAAAAAAAATCAACTCAAAACAGATGAAAGACTTAAACCTAAGACCCAAAACTGTACAACTACTAGAAGAAACATACAGAGGAAGCTCCATGACATTGGTCTTGACTACGTTTTGGATATGACCCTCAAAATGGAGGCAACAAAAGCAAAAAGATAAATGGGATTACAAAAAACTAAAAATCTTCTGCACAGCAAAGGAAACAATTAACAGAGTGAATAGGCTATCTGTGGGATAGGAAAAAGTACCTGTGAATCATGTATCTGATAAGGGATTAAGATGTAAGGTATATAAGGAACTCAAACAACAACAAGAAAATAACCCTTTTAAAAAATGGTCAAAGAACCTGCAAAGCATTTCTCAAGAGAGAACATACAAATGACCAATAGGTAAATGAGAAAATGCTCAGTATCACTAATCATCAAAAAGATGCAAATCAAACCACCATTGCTGGTAGGATAGCTATTATTCAAAAAAGGTGAAAGATGACAAATTTTGGCAAGGAGGTAGGGAAAGGGGAACTCTTGTATATTGTTGGTGGGAAAGTAAATTGGTATAGCCAATATGCATAATAGTATGGAAGTTACTTATAAAGTTAAAAATACAATTACCACATGATCCAGCAAGACCATCCCTGGCTATACATCCAAAGGAATTGAAATACATATGTCAAAGAGATATCCTCACTCTCATGTTCATTATAGTATTATTACCATAACCAAGATACAGAATCAATAAAAGTGTCTGCCATCAATGAACAACTGGATAATAAAAAGGGGTGTATATATACAATGGGTCACTACTCAGACTTAAAATAAGAATAAAATCTTATCATTTGCAACAATATGGATGCACCTGGAGAATATTGTGTTAAGGGAAATAAACTAGGCACAGAAAAACAAACATGATTTAAAAGCAAGAGAGTAGAATAATGGTTACCATTCTGGCTAATGGGAAGGAGGCCTGAGAGATGTCAGTCAAAGGATAAAAATTTTAGTTAGACTTGAAAATCTTCAGATCTATTGTATATCATGGTGATTATAGTTAGTGAGAATGCATGGTATTCTTGAAAATTGCTAAGTTAATTTTTAAGTACTCATTTCATAAAAAATAATAAGCACATGAAGTAATAAATGTTAATTAGCTTAATTTAGTCATTCTACATGTATACCTATAATAAAATACCACGCTGTATACCATAAATATATATATTTGTCAACTAAAATGTACATAACAAGCCAGGTGACTTGGAAGGTAAGGTAGGAGTATCACAAGTTCGAGGTCAGAGAAAGCCTGAATATCTTAGCAAGACCCTATCTCAAGAACAACAACAACAACAACAACAACAACAACAATAACAACAGCCCGGGGATGCAGCTCAGTGGTAGAGCGCTTGCAAAGCATACACAAGGGCGCAAGGCCCTGGGTTCAAACTACAAAAACAAAATAACAAACACTCTGTGTGTGTGTGTGTGTGTGTGTGTGTGTGTGTGTGTAACATATCAAAAGATATGTAAGTGGCAAAGCCAGGATTTGAATTAAACTAAGCTGTACTCTTAACCATGTGTTTCTTATTTAGCCAACTGTTTTAACAAGGAAGTACAAATACATTTTAATAACTTGAAAGAAGCTATATTCACACCTATTAATTTCATGTAATGACAATTACAAGACCAGTCCTGGTTATGCTATTTTCTTTTTCTCTGGAAAGACTAGGTCCTCAGCTGAGCCAGACTTTAACATCAATCAATAGAAAAGAAAGTATACAAGACAAGCAGTCAAGGCCTCAATCATCAAAATGGTCTATGGCTCCAGGTTCCCAAATTGAAAACTACAGAAAAGGGTACTCAATTGATGTCTTGTGTCCTTTAAGAATCTTCTTTTTAAGGAGAAAAGTGGTCTTCTCAGCTGCCCTAGAATACATTTAAGAATTCTTTTATGTCTACAGAAGGTGACTTGCTTGAGGCTCTTTACCTTATGTTTTTAAAAAATTATTTTGTTCCATTTAAGTTTTTCCCCTATAAGAGTTGTAAGGAGTCTTGGGGGGGGAGTTGAATAATATAAAATGATTATAGCATCTCAGCTGTCTGCTTTTATACCTTAAGAGTGTATGGTCACTTTGCAAAATATTTCACAGATACTCTGCTCTGCACTGTGTCTAAATTCTTTCCATGGAGAACACAAGAATGGAGGTACTGCTGCTGGACTCCTAGATGCCATCCTCTCAATACCTTTGATGCCTTGACACAGATCTTCCTTTTAATATGGTGTCAATCTGTCCTTGAATACTACTATGACATTTAGCTCAATGTTTCTGTGTCCTCTGGATCACTGCCCTGCACTTGAAAGTCAGCAAAAGTGGAGATTCTAAATCCCTCTACATCCCATCTCAGCAAGAATTAGTCAAAGAGGAATTTGCATCTACTTTTCTGAGTTTAGGGGCCCAACTCTCCAGGGGAGATTGTTAGGTGGATGGTTATACATTAACAGGCCAGGAAGGAAAGGGGGACTTCATAATCCCTACCAAAGGTTAAACGGCCTACAGCTTTAAGGCCTACAGCTTTAAAAAACATTAAACCATGTTTCCTGCTTCCAACTATAATCTGGGATACAGTAACATTTGGGTGCTATTCTAATAAGTCCCAGGACTTGACCAAGATTAATGATTGAGTTCTCTGACTATAAACAAAGGTATATCATTCTGAGGTATCCACCAATGGGCCCATTTTAAAAAAAAAGTGTTCCAAGTCTAGTTTATTAGATTTTTACTCTATGTAATAGCTATCTCAGCTACTGTCTTCTTTTACTCCTTAAGAGTGTACTACTACTTTGCCATATACTTTACCTATACCCTGTTATCGGGGGAAGGATGTGGCAATCCACTCCTGAAATGATCCTGAACCAATCAGCCATTAAAAACCCTATGAGGGTCACTATGAGTCAGACCTGACACTATGGTACCAAATAACAATATGCCCTGCTATCGAAAACAAATAAATAAATGAAGAAATAAATAAATGTTGTATGCCATGAATTTTATTGTAGGGATTAAATGAAATGGCTGCCCTGATATATAATTCTATCAAGTGCCAAGCACATTGGTACACTGTACCCTTTTCAAACGATATTAGGTAGAAATACCAAAACTAAGAAAAATCAGAGATGGAAAATAAAAGAGAAGCACAGAATCAGATTTTGTTTAAAACAATTTTTGTCACAGTATTTCTTTGACAGGGTAATAAAGGAACAAGTGCCTTCACAGTCAACTTCAACTAAAGTGTACCAGCATTACCAGGGGAGATTGTAATGAAATGCATTCATAGAGTTTTCTTCAATTTAAAATAATAAAGTTTTAAATTGGTAATAAGAAGAAATTATTGGTAGGCCCATTAATGCAGAGTTACATAGACCTAAAAGGCCCCCAAGGCACTTACACCAAAAAGCCATTCAAACCTTAGAAGTTATTCTGATTCTTAGGTCCAATCCTCAGAGCCTCTGATTTCACAGGTTGTGGGTAGAGCTTGAGAACTTGCATTTCTAGTAAGTTGCAAGATGATACTCCTGCTCCCAGTTCAAGAACCATACTCTGTGAGCTACTAAGAAAACTATGGTAACTTGATTACTGTACATTAAAAACCAAGGCCAATAAAACTGAAAAGATACAACAGAAGAAAAATCCATGGTTACAGATAGAATCTTCTTAAGCCTAACCAGGCTAAAGGTGTAAAGTATCTCAGATTTACTGGGGCAGTGGCAGAAGAATTTGGAACAGGAAAGCAATCAGGAAGCCAAAAGACTTCTATCACGGTAAATGAACTCTCAAGCCTTAGACAGAAAAAGGGATCACAGACCATATGCCAAAAAGGGAAACAAAAAGCCAGAAGAGTTTCTTTCCTCCTATTACTGAACTGTAACAAAAATTTTTGTCCTATTATGTGATAATCTGGATATTTCTGAAGATACTCCAAAAACATATATAGTTCTGTGATGTAGTTGGAAGATTCTTTTGGTTACCTGTCCAGTTCATCTAAACTTTTTAAAACAGATCACAAATCATATGCTACAATCTAGAAAGAGCCATTTGTTTGCATAATTTATATTCATATGTTCTCTCCCTGGAGGGGAGGGTGGATGTTTCTTTCCTACAAAGAGTTTTTTATATTTTTGATATATATGTTTTAATAGTATTGGAAAAGTATCTTAGATTTTTTGATAGGTATGTTTTAAGACTATAGAAGAAAATGTTTTCATAAAAATTTTTGATTCATCAATATTTCATGAGAAAAATTTAAATACCTACACTGAAAAATTAAACAAAAGTTAAAAATAGTACCTAAAAATTAGAGCGCCACTCTGCAGTCTCTGAGGTCCTGAGTTCGATTCCCAGCCCCGCAAAAATGGGAGAAGGATGTGGCAACCCACTCCCAAAGCAATCCCGAAACAAACTGCCATTGAAAACCCTATGAAGGTCGCTATGAGTCGGACAGGACTCAACGGCACCTAACAACAACAACAACAACAGTACCTAAAAATAGAATTTGTAAAAAAGTTATCAACCTAACTAAGACTGGCATCAAACATGAAAGGCTCCCAACACAAAAAGTCCAAAAGAAGAACAAAAATTCTTGATTCAAGAGTTGAGGTTGGAGATATGGTCAATAAAGCTAAACAATGGAACCATTTGAAGATTAGTTTCAGAATCCCTTTACAGGTTATACAACTAATGCTCCAGCTCTATTAGACTGCTATGCCAGTTACTGTGATGCTAAGTAGGTGATCAATGGAAGAGAGCTAGTAGTATTCAGGAAGACATGAGCAATATGGATGAATGTCCATAAGAAACATCCCAGAGCAACATACCTGAAACTATGGAATAGAAACGCCCCTCTCTTTTTTCTGGTATTTCTAGCTTATAAGTAATTATTGTTCTGATATACAGTCAGAGTTGGAAATGGATCACTATTACAGAGCATACCTGAGAATTCTTGGTAAATGCCAGTGGAATTCTTTCTGCAAAACCTAAGCAATTTAGTTTTAGATTTCTCAGTTTCTGTGGACCTAGATCTCTTCGGCAGTAAATGTCATGTGACTGCTATAGCCAGAGTAAGAACAAAATGGAGAAATTTACAGCTAAGAACCATAGAAGCGGGATATTTTTCCTTGCTAAAGGCTGAGGAGATGAAAAACTGCCCAAATAAGACAATGAGGGAATAACTGAAAATCCAGGTAAACTAGTAGAGATACTGTGCATGTTAAGAGAAGTGAAAGAGGGTGGGGAAAAACAATAAAAAAGAAAAACTAAAAACAAGAAAAAAAAAACCACAACTTTTTTCTTCTTTGTTTCAATGCTTTGTCTTGGTTAACACATATTTGACAAAATAAATAACCTGCTTTTATTATATGTGTTTATGTGATTGTTTGCTCTGAGCTATATAATTTTTTGTCTATATATTATAAGACAAAAAAGGTCTACATTATAAATATTGCAGCCAGCATATTTATTTTTTCAAAAAGCTTAAAAGTTGAAGACAATTAAAAAAAAAAAAACTTAGCTAGGTAACTAAAAATAATAGTATTTCACCCATGAATAAATATGCACATACATAAAACTATTCAAGCCAGTATATTCCTTCATACAACAGCCAAGTAAACCATTTACTGAATACTCCACACATATGTACACAAAAGATATAATCTATTTCTTAGTACGGTATTCCTCCTAGATATTGTTAAATGTACACATATAAGCTTTCAAACTGTGTTCCCCAAATAGTTTCTTTTAATCTGAAAGTTGTCAACAGAGAAAAAGTCAAAGCTACAGAGCAAACAGGTACTTTTAATATTTGTCTAAAATGGGCATGGTGATGCATGCCTGTAATCCCAGTGACTTGAGAGGCTGAGGCAGGAGGATCCTGAGTTTGAGGCCAGAGTAAGCCTGAATAGCTTAGCAAGATCCAGACTCAAATAAAAAATAAAAAAAGAGGCTGGGGGTGCATCCCTGTGGTAGAGCACCTGCAAAGTAAGGCCCTGGGTTCAACCCCCAAGTATCACACACACACATTAAAAAAGTTTTTTTCTTTCGATTCTAACTATCCTTCTTCTCATCTTCCTAATTAGATTATAACATTTCTAGGGTCCACGTAGTGTTATGAGATTATTACAGCTAACTTAGAATATACTGTTTTAAAATAATTTAGAATTATCAAATCTTTTAAGAGTACAGGTCATGAGACTTGCTTTGCAATACCAACTCTGAGAATAAGTTGATCAACAAATTACTGTTAAATTACTAAAACGTATCAAAATCAAAAATAGATTATTACTTCACCTAAATGTTGCATTAAGTCACTCATAAATTCTTTTGTATCAGACTCATTTCTTATTGTCAACTATGGAAAAGAGGAAATAAATTTTCTGATAATATTGTTAAGTGAGCTATGTGGTGGTACCATTCCATGATTAAATTCCTAAGAAACTAATAATATGATCAAACAATAGAGCTTTGGCATATGTATTGTGTGTCTGCATGTACATGTATATGGGTAACATACACACATATATAAATGACTCTATAACTTCAGTTTTCAGGTACTGCTTAAAGAAATATTTTTCACAGCACTGAAACTTTTTTTTACAACATTTCAAGTGATACAGAAAACAAGTGCATTCTGAAAAAAGTAGCTACAAGTTAATGCCAGAGCTTCTCAATCAACCTAACAGCTACTTAGTGAGTGTTTACTTACTACAAGGCCTTGTGACAAGCACCATGAAAATGAACAAATTTAAAACTTTTGGTCTCTAAGATTCAAGAAATTTTCATTCTTGGAATAACACTTTGTCTCTCTTTCACCCCTCCCCCCTTAAAAGAGAGTATCAGTTCAAAATAAGTAATAAACTTATAAATTCAGTAAAGAAAAAGACCTTAGAGAACATAGTTACTTTTCCTAAGGAATGGAAACTGAGTCTAGGCATTGTGCATTACTTTCCCAAGGTCATGCATCTTCCTTACAGCAGCAGTCACTGTTGGAGCTAGTGGCTCCCAACTAGTGGTCAGTTAGTTTCAACATGCATGAACAAAAAACTGAGGGGGAAATAAAGACTCCAAAATCCTGCAAACATTAGAAAAGTCATCAAAATCATTATTGGCTCTTCTTTAGGAAGAAAACAAAGTACAAACAAAACACCGAAACAATCACAAGCAATCCCCCCAAATGGACGCATTATGAAAGAAAATTATTGGTACTCCAGGTGTTCAAGAATCTATTTCTTTTTGAAAGTCTGCCGCATACTTTGTATATTTTGTGGACACACTTATTTTTTTAAGATCATAACCTGCTTTTTCTTACTAAGAAGTCATATATGTTTAAAACAGAACTTTTGAATTCCAAGATTTTGTTATTCCAAGATTTGTGGACACACTTATTTTTTTAAGATTATAACATGATTTTTCTCACTAAGAAGTCATATATGTTTAAAATAGAACTTTTGAATTCCATGCCGGAGTCATGTGAATAAAGATAGTGAAGGAAATGAAATCAGGCAATATCTGTCCTTTCACTACCTAATAAATCAAATGAAAAATAGAAAAAAATGTTCTAAGGTTGAGGGGATGGGACTATAGCTCAGTAGTAGAGTGTGTGTTTAGCATATAAAAGGCACTGGGTGTCTCTGGCATCACAAAAATTTCCTAGCAGCAATATCTAAACAAAGAGACAGAGTTAATACCATTATTTAATACTTTAACACAAAATAGAGCTTAATACCCCAAACAAACAAAAGCATACAAAATTCTACAATCATTCTTTCTGCACAGCTCCTAACTTTAACCTCACTCTCAAACAATGCACTGACATCAACAAAATTACAAAATTTCTCTACAGTGTAACAAATACAGAAAGATGCAAATTGATAAAAATTATAATTCAATTATTAAAATGCAAGACTAAAGAAAGGGTCAGGCCTCTGAAATATGAAAAATATGAGAGAGAAAAATGTTGAAATACAATGAAATAGTATCTATGAAGTTTAGAGAGAGAATAAAACTTATTTTCAGCAAAGATCTCATTCACACTATTAAAATAAAAGTACAATCTTATCAAACAAGAATGAAATCATGAAATAAAGCAAATAAAATCCTTGTGTGTGGGAGGTTTGGGGAATTCAATACTGAAATCTAGACTATTAAAGCATGATTCAAAACACAAACAATTACACACAAACACACACAAACACACCCGTGAGACCTTTTAATATGCTAAATAACTAAAAGTGAACAGTAAAAACTGTAGTTGCAAAACAGGTAGTAAAATTATCCTGATAATATGAAAATAATTATAAAACAAAAAATGCAATAGAGGAATAAGTGCTAATTTCTTCATTTTTTCAGATTAGGAACACAATAAAGTCTAAAAGTGAAACATGCAGTATAAAAAAGGATTTTAAAAAAAAAAGCTTAGATTGAGATCTTTTAGAAAATATTTGCTTGGGTTTAATAAATATTCCCAATGCGATGAAGTCCTACAATGTTTCTTGTTTCTTTTTTCCCCAGTGCTTGGGGGTTGAACCCAGGGCCTCACACATACTTAGCCGGTGCTCTGCCACAAGCTTGCACTTGCAGCCTACTTTTTATTTTTTGAGTCAGGGTCTTGCTAAGTTATAAATTATGCAGGCTGCCTTTGGCCTTGAACTCACAATCCTCCTGCCTCTGCCTCCAGAGTCACTGGGACTGCAGGTGTGTGCCACCATGTTTGGTTAAATCCAGAGAAACCGAATATAAGCAAAGCTCCTATTGACAGTGTACATACACACAACACGTTTCTTTGTTTTAAGCCAAATGTATCCTTTACATACTACTTCAAAATATTTGTAATTTAAAGTTGAGCACAGTGGCACATACTTGTAATCCCAGTGATTTGGGAGGCTAAGGCAGGAGCATAGAGTTCAAGGCCAGAGGCAGCTTCCATAAATTAGTAAGACCCTGTTTCAAAAATAATAAATAAAAGGGAAGGAGTTGCAGTTCAGTGGTGGACCCCTAGCCTAGCATGTGCGAAGTCCAAGATTCAACCTCCAGGACTGAAAAAAAATTGTCATTGAAAAGAACATAAACTTTTCACATTTATGTACATGTAAACACACAAAGTTTATTTATACATAACTATAGATAAATGTTCTTGATCAGAGAAGCAGTGAAATAAGGTAAAACAAAAGGTATTTCCGGAGAAATATGTAGATGGTTTCCACATTATATTATTGTTCTCTGACTCGAAAACTAAATCTAAGTTAATTAAGTTGAGGTACAACCTATAATGAGATGTTTCTTTGAGTTCTCTGAAGCCAAAGAGTAATTCCAAAAGAGTTATTATTTTGTGTGATTTACAGAAGATCTGCTCACAATAGAATAAAAACAGGTAATCTCTGACAATTTTCTAAAATCTTTTTTTCTTCTTGTTTGTTCCCAGTATAATATTCCTATACAAAATTTACTTAGGATCACATTGAGATCACAGAAACACAAAGTTTAATAATCTCTAATCAAGTCTTTGATGACATATTTTCTTCACTGATATTAAAATGAAGAAAAATATTTCACTGAAGTCTAAATTGACAATTAACCCTTAACTGGTATCATTCTTCCGGGGTCACATATGAAGCCACAATGCTTAGGTAAGCACTACAGCGCCTACTGTCCAGCACTCAGTGGAGGGTCTCTTTTGACCCCACAATACCAGTTAAGGGTTAATTCAACTTATTAAATAATTCAAACTCAAAGGCTTGTAATTCTCCAGAAAAGCTATGTTCTGTCTCACTTCTGCATTTTCACTGGTCTTCACTACCACATACCACTGTGCCTAGAATCATATATACCCATATACACATATTGACACACACATATGTACACAAACTTTAATATATGCAGCTGCTGTGTAAAGTACCTATTAGAATCTTAGTAGTAATTAAAAGGAAAATTGAGTTGTTTTCAAGAACACAGTGAGCCAACAGACATAAAATAAGCAAAACCTCTCATTGGGATAATCAGAGGGTCAGTAATATGAAATCTTCAGGAAGAAAGGCATTTATAAACTAGTATAGTTATCTTTTGATTAAACATAGAACATACTTTATGCATGACAATAACTACTGATATTGAATTAATATTAATTAATACTGGGAAGACTTCTTCAAAATACACATCCAAAAATAAAACCGTGTTTACTCCTGGATTACATAGGCTAATGAAAGAAGCAACATGATTCACAAACAATCTAGAAATTCTTTAAGCTTTTGAAATGCATTATATAATTTTATGAGCACTGACTTATATTATTATAACTACCTCTTAAATATACTGGCCAATATTAGTCTACATTCTCCCAGCTCAAGGAATTTGAGTAGGAACATGCTGACCAGGAGAAGAATTAAGCTTCTTAGTAACAAAGCAAATGTGTTATTTGGGTGGATAAACAGCACAAAAGCAACAAAAATTTAAATCAACAAAAACGGTATTTTTGGAAGGAAAGTATCATAGTTTAAATATAAAATGTCCTCAAAAGGTCACATACTTTAATGTTTGGTCGCCAGCTGGTGGCACTGTTTGTGGAGGTCAGAGAATCTTGGGAGACAGGACTCAGACTTGCAGAAGTGGTCACTGGGAGCAGACCTTTGGAATTTTTCACCAATAACCCTCAGTTCCAGTAAGTGCTTTGCCTCCTGCCCTGAAATGTTATGAAGTCATCTGCACAGGCCCTGTTGCCTGCTACTGCCATGCCTGCCCAACAGTCATTATGGTGGGCTGATCCTTCAACAATAAGTTTCCAATGAACCTTTTCCTCCAACAATTTGTGGTGGTTTTTCTGCTGGAACAACAGCAGCTGACTAATATATAGGGTATTATATGGGACATAAGATTTAAGACCGGGGCATTGAAGTCAGTAGGTAAAGAGAAAGTAGGTGGACAATTCTTCCCTGAAAAATTCTGACCTATCCATAAGGTAAAGTGCTATCTTTGTTGTAACAGCAACTACTTCAGTGCATATTATTCATTTGATAATAATGAATAGAATATTCCCTACTACTCACTTTAAGATTTTCCTTTGCTCTGCCCACACAGTTGAAATTACATAAATATGATATGCTATAACTTGCATGATTTAATTAGCAAATTTTTTTTTCTAGTACTTCAGGGCTAAACCATGGGCTTTGTGCAGGCTACAAGAGCTCCACTTCTGAGCCACAGCCTCAAACTTTTATTTTTTGAGAAAAGGTCTCACCAAGTTGGACAGGCTGGCTCAGGCTTCGAACTTGAAATCCTCCTGCCTTAGCCTCTCAAGTCACTGGGATTACAGGAGTAAACCACTGCACCCAAGAGCAAATATTAATATTTTTGGAAGAAAAATGAAAATGATATTGTTTTAGAAACTATTAAGGAATTTCTTGAAATTACCCATATAATCCAAAATCTTGAAAATTTTAAGAATATGTTTTTTCTAAAGAGACATTAGCTTGTGAAGGAAGTACAGAAGATAGAGTTCTATAGCCTGAATACTAGGGTCGATGAAAGATTGTTCCCCAAAGAAAGATTGTTCCCTAATGAATACATGCCCCCCCACCTGCCCACCTCCCATTGCATGCTCGGGTAACCTCACCAAGATAATTAAAAAAAAACATGACAACAATTATATTGTAATAAGATCTTAAAACAGCTGTTCTTTTGGAGAGGGTGCTAAAGACCTCTCTCTCTCTCTCTCTCTCTCTCTCTCTCTCTCTCTTTTAAACAAAAAAGATAATACTACATGCCTGAGAACACACATGTCCAACCTGTGGGCAGTCCATGAGCTACACGTGGCCTGGGACTGTGAATAACTCGGCCCACAAAATCTTTTTTTGTGTGTGTGGTACTGGGGTTTGAACCCAGGGCCTCATGCCTGCATGTTCTGCAAGTGCTGGACCACTGAGTTGTACCCTCAGCCCATTTTTTTTTTTTTACTTTTTGAGACAGGGTCTCACTAAGTTACGCAGACTGCCTCTGGTCTTGAACTTGCGATCCTCCTGCCTCTGCCTCCCGAGCTGCTGGTATTAAAGGAGTGTGCCACCATGCCCGGCTTACAAAATCTTTTTTACATCACGTATTTTTAAGTGTTTTTCTGGGTAATCCTCCCTCTATTCGATGTGGCCCAGGGAGACAAAAAGTTTAGATTCATCTGCCTTAGAACTTCTCCTATAACATCATATAATACAAAGAAAAACTTTATCCTTTTTAGATTCCAACAAAATAAATCCTCTCTCTTAAATGCAATTCTGCCTTATTTTTAGCACACAGGAATAAAGCATTTTGTTTTGTTTTACTTAATAGTAAGAGCTGGTGAGGTCTTACTAAATGGAATTAACACATAATAAAGGTACACACTAGTAGAAGCCTCACAAGTAGAAGACATATACAATAGTATAAGCCATAATACCGTGCAGCCTTTCATCGAGCAATTCTACTTCTAGGGTTTTATTCAATAAATAATCACACATATATACACAAATTATCACAGATATGAACCACAAAGATGTCTAATATAGCACTGGTTATAAGAAAGGAAAGTATTTAGCCGAGCGTGGTGGCACATGCCTGTAATCCCAGCGGCGCAGGAGGCGGAGGTAGGAGAATCGCAAGTTCGAGACCAGAGGCAGTCTGCGAAACTTAGCGAGACCCTGTCTCAAAAAAAAAAAAAAAAAAAAAAAAAAAATTGGGCTGGTGGTGCAGCTCAGTGGTCCAGCACTTGCAGGCGAGGCCTGCAAGGGCGAGGCCCTGGGTTCAACCCCAGTACTCAGTAGCAATAGACCGGTTAAGTTGTGATATATAAAAGACTACTATCCAAGCCAGGCGCAGTGGCTCATGCCTGTAATCCCACCAACTCCAGAGGCACAGACAGGAGGATAGCAAGTCTGAGACCAGAGGCAGTCTGTAATTTAGTGAGATCCTGTCTCAAAATAAAAAGTAAAAAAATAAGCTGGGAGTATAGCTCAGTGGCACAGCAATTGCAAAGCATGCAAACACAAGGCCCTGGTTCTAACCCCCCACTACAGCAAAAAATAATAATGAAAAAAGGACTATCCTTCCGCAAGAATAGTCTTGATTTAGACAGTCTTAATATAAAAAAAATTAAACCGTGATTTTTGGTTCCAAAAATATCAGGTCTTTTAGGTCTGGCACCTAAGGTATTTGGAAGCTGACACTCTCTTAAAAAACAAAGAAAGAATGCTGAACTAACCAAAAACAACTCCTAGTTCAATCAGACAACTTAGGTCACAGAGTAAACTAAAGGTTCTTCCCAAAGCTATAGAGGCACTGGCAGATAAAAACAGCAGAAACTATATTGGAGGTAGTTTCGAGGAATTGTTGAAGGCTCAATGTAGACAAGCTCTAGAAGAATCTACCCCAAGGGAGCTATCAACATTTTCCTAGTTTATCTTCAGAAATCCTACCAGGTCATCATACAGAACATGAACAGAAAAAGCTCCTTCTGGGGGAGAAGCATGAGCAGAGAGAGTAGCCACAATGAAATAAATCCAGAACTTTCTGTTGTTCTTAACAAGGCTTGCCCTCAAAGGAAACTATTTTAACAGAATCTAACTGGGTCTGCAGCCATAGGACCTTGGCATCTGATTCCGCCTGATCTCAGAAGCTAAGCAGGGTTGGCCTGGTTAGTCCTTGGATTGGAGACCTCCTGGGAATACCAGGTGCTGCATGCTAGGGAGAAGGATCTAGCAACCCACTCCCAAAACAACCTGCCATTGAAAACCCTATGAATAGCAAAGTAGCACTGACAATAGTGATGGGCATGGCACAGTGTCTGGGAGTGTTTTATTCAGTTGTACATAGGGTTGCTGTAATTTGGACTTCACGGCACCCAACAACAACAACAACAACAACTAACTGGAGTTTTTAACAGAGCCTAACAGAATTTGGGGGTGGGGGAGGAACCAACTCTAGTTCCCTTCCTGATACTCCTAAGAAAAGGGGGACTAAAAGATACCTGTAAAAGTAACAACCAAAGGGTGCAGATTCATATAAACCAACCAACAAAACAAAACATAAACCACCACCAGACATCATAATAGTACTACAGAATGGTTCTCTTCTCCTGTGAAGGACTTATTTTGGGTTACTGTCTCAGAGGGTTTTAGTTCATGATGGCAAGGCAGGCACGACAGAGCAGGAAGCTGAGAGCCAAGCCAGAAGCAGGGGCTACATACAACCTTTCAAGGCCTACTTACTCCAGCTAGGCTCTGCCTCCTAAAGGCTTCACAGCCTCCCATAATAGTGTCACCAGCTGGGGATCTATTTTATTTTAAACTGTAACACCGCTTACATATCATTAAGAACTCCTGTGTACTTCACAGACCTTACTTTAAGAAATCCCTAGGAAAGTCAGAGGAAAATACAGGAAAGAAAAACAAAGGCGCAAGAGGAAATTTTAGCTTCTAGATCTGTTGTTGTTAGGTGCCGTCATGTCCAACTCGTAGCAACGCTCATAGGGTTTTCAATGGCAGATTATTTTTTGGGATTGCCTTGGGAGTGGGTTGCCATGTCCTTCTCCCATTTTTGTAGTGCTGGGAATCGAACTCCAGACCTCAGAGACTGCAGAGAGGCGCTCTACCAACTGAGCTAAATCCCAGCCCCTCTAGATCTGTAGCGATAGCAAATAATAAGTACAGTATAACAGTGACCCAAATAAACATGAACTCTCAGTAAATAAGTATTTATCCCCAGTCCTTAATATGTGCATCACGTCTGGATTACAATAAAGAAAAATGCATAACATACTTAAAAAAAAAAAACTTCTTCAAGAGAATGATGAAGCAGAACTGGATTCGGATACAGCAGAACTTATGGAATCACTAGATTGGGAATTTACAACAACTAAGACTAATGTGTCTGCAGCTATAGCACTGTGGTGTCCGATCCCGTTAGATCTCAAAAGCTAAGCAGGGTTGGGCCTGGTTAGTACTTGGATGTGAGACTGCCTGGGAACACCAAATACCATAGGCTTGGGAGAAGGACCTGGCAACCCCCTCCCCAAAATCAATCCACCACTGAAAACCCTATGAATAGCGGAGAAGCACTGACAATAGTGTTTCGCCTGTTGTATCTGGGGTCGCTATGAGTAGGATACCAACTTGATGGCACCTAACAATAGTAACAATAACAAGACTAATGTGCTGTGTTAAGGCTCTAATAGAAGAAAACAGACAACCTGCAACTTTCAGATGAGTAATATAAGCAGAGAGATGGAAAATGAAATAAAAGGAAATGCTATTATTCAAAAGCATAACAACAGGCTGGACATGGCGGCTCAGGCCTGTAATCCTAGCAACTGGGAAAGCAGAGGCAGAAGGATCACAGGTTTGAGGCCAGAGGCAGCCTGCGTAACTTAGTGAGACCTATCTCAAGATAAAAATATAAAAAATGGTCTGGAAGTGTAGCCCAGTAGTAGAGCACTTACAAAGTATGTGCAGGGGCCTGGGTTCAACCCCCAAGTACCGCAAAAACAAACAAACAGAAACAAACAAACAATAACAAAAATAAAGAATGCCTTTTGTGGACTCAATAATGCAGACACGAGCCAGAAAAGAATCAAGGAGGTTGAAGGAGCTTGAAGTTAAGTCAATAGCAATTTCCAAACTGAAAAGAGAAAAAAGGATGAAAAAGATGCAAAAGTATATCTAAGAACTGTGAGACTATTACCAAAGGTGCAACATGTGTAATGAAAAAACTGCAAGTGGAGAAAAAAGAATTATTTGAGTAATAACTAAGATTTTTTTCAAAATTACTCAAAAATACTAAACCACAGATCCAGGAATCTTAGAGAACACCAAGAAAGACACAAAACAAAAACAAAAACAAAAACCAACTCTACACCTAGGTATATCATATTCAAACTGCTGAACATAGAAGACAAACAGAAAATTCTGCAAAAAGAAGGAAGAAAAATACTTTATGATGATTATGTCAGATTTCTCTTCAGAAACCACATAAAGAAAGTAGAGTGAGATGAAAAGTGCAGTAGAAATATTTTTCCAGACAAACAAATATTGAGGGAATTTGTTGCCAGTAAGCCTGTCTTGCAAGAAATGTTAGAAGATCGTCAGAGAAATGGAAAATCATGCAGGTCACAAAATCAGACTGAAGTTAAGAAAGGAAAAGTGTTAGAGAAAGAATAAACAGATAAAACATTATTTTTCTTATCGTTAATTGATCTAACAGCTTGGTCAAAATAATAAAAGTAACTATAGCTTATGGACATTAACTGCCTGCAGCTATACTACTGTGGCGTCTCATGCCATCAGATCTCAGAAGCTAAGCAGGGCTGGGCCTGGTTAGTACTCAAATGGGAGACCACCAGAGAACACCAGGTGCTGTAAGCTCGGGAGGAGGACCCAGCAACTCACTCCCAAAAATCAGTCAGCCATTGAAAACCCTATGAATAGCAGAGAAGCACGACAATAGTGTTTTGTCTGTTGTACGTAGGGTCGCTATGAGTGAGACTTTGACTTGATGACATCTAACAACGACAACATGGACATGAGTGAAATGAATAACAGAAAGGTAACAGAGATAGGAGGGAGGAATTGGGGATACTCTGTTATACGGTACTTGCACCACCCATTAAATGGACCAGTGTTATCCTAAAGTGGGCTTGGATTGGTTGAAAATGTATATAGCAAACTGTATGGCACCACTAAGAAGTTTATAAAACTATAACTGATAGGCTGAGCAAGGGATTAAAAACTGGATCATTATAAAAAGCTCAAAACCAGGGAAAGCGGAAAAAGAGTGGACAAAACAGGAAACAAAGAAGGAAAATGAAGAAAAACTGCAACAAATATGGTAGATATTGGCCCAATTTTGTTATTACTAACCTAAAAAAGTCAAGTACAAATACATGTGTTGAAAAACACAGCATGCCAGAGAATACTTAAAAACATAAGACCTGACTTATGCTATAGGAAATCTACTTTAAATACAAAGATATGCAATGAAAGTAAAAAGAGAAAATTATACCATAAATCAAAATGAGTAGTGGAGTTGCTACATTAATTTTAGGTCAGGCAGCTTTTAGAGCTACGAAAAAAATTAAAACGTCCATTCTCCAACAAGTTGGTATAAGTCTTAATGTGTATTTATCTAATGACAAAGCATCAAAACACATGACAGAGCTGGGCTTTACACCCCAGCACAAAAGAAACAAAAATAAGAACAAAACAAAACAAAACAAGAAACTATCCAATCAACAGCAAGAACAAAAAAGACAAACCAACCAAACAAAAAAATGATGAAGCAGAAATTGATGACTCCGCTATAACAGCTGACAGTATCAACAGACCTCTATGAATAACTGACAAATCCAGCAGGAACAAAAACAAGAGAGACATACTTGAACTGGACAGCACCATGAGTCAACTGAATTAAAACATTTATACAATAATGCATAACCCAAAAAAGCAGAATACACAGTTTCTCAAGCCCTCATGGCACATTAACCAAAATAAGCCACATTCTGGGTCATAATACACATCTTAACAAATTTATCAAAATAGAAACTATATAAAATATACTCTAAGATCATAAGAGAACTAGAAATGAACAAAAGAAAGATATCTGGAAAATCGCAGAAGATGTAGAGATTAAGCAATGCATCTCTAAATAACACATGGTCAGAGAAAAAAAATGAAGAGAAATAAAAAATCATTTTGAACAAAATGAAAATCGGACATCAAATTTGTAGGATGCAACAAAAATAGTCCATAGAAGATAAGAGCATTGCATACATATCTCATAAAAGA
The DNA here is from genome assembly GCA_007922755.1 of Pedetes capensis. Lineage (NCBI taxonomy): Eukaryota > Metazoa > Chordata > Mammalia > Rodentia > Pedetidae > Pedetes > Pedetes capensis. The sequence continues at coordinate 5,719 of VMDO01021973.1, read as the reverse complement.
ATAAAATCCTAAAACCAATAATCTAAGTTTCCATCTGAGGAAACTAGAAAGAACAAATTAAAACTAGAGTAAGCAGGAAAAAATTAAAAATCAATAAAATTGAAAACAGGTGACCAGTCAAGAAAATCAACAAAATGAAAAGTTGTTTCTTTGAAAAGGTAAATAAAACTGATAAACCTCTAGCCAGACTAACTACACCAAAAAGGCCAAAGACACAAATTGCTAACATCAGAAATGAAAGAGGGGCCATCACTACTGATCCAATAGATAGTAAAAGGAGACCATAAAAGAATAAATGAACAACTCTATGTCCCCAAATTTGGCAACATAAATAAAATGGAACAATTCTTTGAAGACACAATCTACCAAAATTTACACAAGTGTTAGATAATCTGAACATGTATACTGTATTAAAGAAATTGAATCAATCCTTAATCTTCCAGGACAGAAAGGAATAGGCTCAGAAGAGATCACTGGTAAATTCTAGCAAACATTTACCAGGCTCAAGTGGGTTTTATATCACGTATGCAAGGCTGGTTTGTTTAACCATTTGTAAGCTGGGGTTTAGCTCAGGTTGGTAGAGTGCTGCTCTGTGCCCTCTGACATCCTGGATTGGATCCCCAGCACCACAAAAATGGGAGAAGGATGTGGCAATACACTCCCAAAGCAATCCTGAAAACTATCAGCCAATGAAAATTCTATGAATAGCAGGGAAGCACAGTGTCAGAGATTGTTTCATTCTGCTGTACACAGGGTCGCTATGAGTTGGCCCGACTAGATTGCATCTAACAATAATAACAAAGGAATGAATGTAATACATACCAACAACACAAGGAAGAATCCTATGATTTTAACAACAGATGCAGAATATGCGTTTGACAAAATACAACACCCAGCTGGGCCCAGTAGCACACATCTGTAATCAGGAGGCTGAGGCACGAGGATTGCTAATTAGAGGTCAGAGGCAGGCTGCATAACTTAGTGAGACCCTGTCTCAAAAATTAAAAAAAGGGGCTGGGAATGCAGCTCAGTGGTAGACTGCTTACAAAAATATGCTCGAGGCCCTGGGTTGAGCCTCTCCGTACTGAAAAACAACAACAAAACACCCATTCAGGATTAAAAAAAAAAAAATTTTTTTTTCAGCAAACTAGAGCTAGAACTTTCTCAACTGGTAAAGAACATCTACAAAAAGATCTTTAACTAGCATTAGAGACACTGATAATTTCCAATTAAGATCAGTAACAATGCCAGGATGTCCTCTCAACACTTCTTAAAGTATTACTGGAACTTTAAACTAATTCAAGAAAATGAAATAAAATGCATACAGATAGGGAGAAGGAAAAAATGTTACTTGTGGATTTCATGATTATGTACATAGAAAATCTCTAAATACCAACAAAATAACCACTGGAACTAATAAATTACTGTAGTAAGGTGAAAGGATATAAGTAAGGTTAATATATAAACACTCATTGCTTTCCTATATACAACTGAAATTTAAAATTAAAATACATTTATATTAGCTCTCACACACAACAACCCCAGGTATAAATCTAACTATATATAGGAGCTATATGAGGAAAACTATAAAACTCTACTTCAAGAAATTAAAGAAGCCAAAATACATGGAGATACTTCATGTGTATGGATAGTGAAGGAAAGTATTATTAAATATCACTTCTTCCAATCTTGATCTATAGATTCAATGTAATCCCAATAAAAATCCCAGGAAGTTATTCTGTGGATATTACAAACTAATTTTGAAGTTCAGATGGAAAGGCGAAGACCCAGAACAGTAAACATTATACTGAAGGAGAATAAAGTCAGAGGACAGAAGCTACCCACTCCAAGACTTACTATAAAGCCAGTGATCAATACAGTGTGGTAAATAGAGAAAGACTAATCAATGGAACACAATAGAGAACTCAAGATTTTTCAACAAATAGGACTAGAACAAGTGGACATTCACATGCCAAAAAATGAGATAACACAGACCTTACACATTCACAAAAACTAACTTACAGTGGATCACAGATCTAAATGTAAAATCTGAAACAATAAAATTCCTAACAGATAACAAAAGAAAAAAACTAGGTGCCTTTAGGTTTGGCAATGAGTTTTTATATATAATACCAAAAGCACAAAGGAAAAAAAATAGGTAAGCTGGATTTTAAAATTAAGAAGCTCTGCTCTACAAATGGCATGGTGAATATGAAAACACAGCAGCCTTCACTCCCACTATCCCTAGTGCTCTTCCTTTCCAACTTAGGCCTCATAGAACAGCTCTTGCGAAGAAAGGTGGTAGGGGAAAGAAGGGCCATTCTGCCATTAATGAGGTGGTTACCTGAGAATACATCATTGACATTCACAAGAGCATCTACAGAGTGGGCTTCAAGAAGCACACCCCTGAGGCACTTAAAAGAGATCCAAAATTTGCAATGAAGGAGGGACTCCAGATGTGTGCATTGATACCAGGCTCGACAAAGGTGTCTGAGCCAAAGGAATAAGGAATGCTCCAAACACTATATGCAGTTGTCCAGAAAACATAATGAGGATGAAGATTCAACAAATGAGTTCTACACTGTGGTAATGAGACATACGTTACCGCAGAATGTCTCATTAACGTATGTCTCGTTACCATGTTCAAAACTCTACAGTCATTGTGGATGAGAACCACTAAATGTCAAATACTTATAAAACTGCCAAACAAACGAAACAAAAAACAAAAATCCAAGCCAAAACAAGCAAAAAAAATATGAAAATATAAGCCACAAACTAGAAGAAATACTTACAAAACACATAACTGATTAAAGACTGGTATTCACAATACACAAAGACCTCTTAAAGATCTGAGCAAATACTTCATCAAAGAAAGTGGCAAAAAAGTCATATGAAAAGATGGTCAATATCACATGTCATTAGAGAATTTCATAGTAAAACACTGCAATAAGACTCATGTACCTATGACAAGGGCTGGGATTTGGCTCAGTGGGTTGAGTGCTGCGCTGCAGTCTCTGAGGTCCTGAGTTCAATTCCCAGCACCGCAAAAATGGGAGAAGGACCTGGCAATCCACTCCCAAGGCAATCCCGAAATAGCCATTAAAAACCCTATGAGGGTCGCTATGAGTTGGATACCAACTCGATGGCACCTAACAACAACAACCTATGACAATAGCTGGAATCCAAAATGATGATATCATCAAACACAGGTGAGGATATGGAGCAATTGGAAATCTCATTCAATGCTGCTTCTTGTTGTTACGGCCCTGTCAGAGAGCTTAGAGGGATAAGCCCCTCTCCCTGAAAAATAAATACAGCGCTCCCCACCTCAAGGTTATTATTAGTAGGTGCTGTGAGGCTGCCAGGCACCATGTTAGTGCTTTTCTGCTATCCCTAGGGATCTCAGTGGCTGGTTGTTTTAGTACATTCACTTTGGAAGACAGTTTGGCAGTTCGTTACAAACTTAAACACACTTTTCATACAATCCAGCAAGTGCATGCCTTGGCCACTCATATGAGTTGAAGTCATAGATCCAAAAAAGATCCGCACTGAACTGTTTATACCACCTTTATTTATTTGTTTTTGAGATGTGGTCTTGCTATGTTATCCACACTATTTTGGAACTCCTGGACTCAAGTCATCCTGCTACCTAAGCCTACTGAGACGAAAGGCACATGCTATCATGTCGAGCTAGTATTTTTGTAACTGCCAAAACTTTGTTCTTCAATTAAGTGAATGTATAAACAAACTGTGGTAGAACCACACAACTGAATATTATTCAGCAACAAAAGTAAGCTATCAAGCCGTGAAAAGACAAGGAGGAACTTTAGAAGCCTATTGTTAAATGAAATGAGCCAAATGGAAAAAGCTACATATTGTACAATCTAATTACAGAAACAGGTAAAAGTCAGTAGTTGTCAACTGTTCAAGGAAAGGGGGGAGTGGTTCAGATTTTTAGGGCAGTGAAACTTGTCCATATGACTTTATAATGGTGAATATGTGTCTTTTGTGAAAACTCATAGAATGTAGAATACAAAGACTGAATCTTACTGTCAATTATGGACTTGTATTAATAATGTTTCAACATTGGTTAATTGTAACAAATATATACAGCAAAGGAAAGAATAATAGGGGAAACTGGGTTAATAGTAGAGAGGGTTGGGCAGGGGGAAAGTATGGTTACCTGGGAAATTGCTTCTAGTTAAAATTGTTTTAACCTAACTCATACATCAGTTTTCATTTTTTTAGGTCACATTTGCTTTCACAGTGTAAAAAGCCAACTTAGTGAAATGACAAAATGTTTTAAGTAGTTTGTTTATTTTCAAAGGTAATAGTTTCAAAGGTAAAAGAAAGTATTTCTAGAAAGACATGGTAGCTCATGCTGTAATCCCAGCACTCCACTGGGGAGGCTGAGGCAGGAAGATCTCACAAGTTAAAAGCCAGCTTGGGCTACCAAAAGAGTTCTAGGACAACGTGGAAAAACAGAATGAGACCCTGTCTCCAAAAAACAAAGGGATCAAACAAGGACAACAAAGAATTACTTCTACAGGGTTTATCATTTAAAAAGAGGTCATACCTTTGTATCACAGGTTGGGGTCTCTAGAATATTTCCTGTTATATTTGTTCCATGATAGACTAAAACGACTGAGCCTTTATCTTATCACTATGCTTAGTTCCAGGAAGCGTATATTATTGGATGACATGTCTGTCACAGCCCTCTGCTTTCCTTCTCTAGAGGCAAACATTTTTAAAAATTATTTTGGCTGATTCTTTTGGTATAGACTATATTATCTTTAAATAGCTTTATGTTTTATCAATTTCAGTAGTACTATTATGGATGATGTAGATTGAACTTTTTTCCTACATATTCTCTAAACATTTATACATCTTCTCATATAATTAACATACTATAGACATCACTGTACTGCAGGGAAAATAAGAGAGCTACAGCTAAATATATGAAAGCCACTTCTTAGCAATATGAGAAAAAAGGTAAAATTTATACATAATGTGGGAATGCAGGTGTATACCACCGCACCTGACTATAAGCGATTTTATACGTGGGTGGGAGCGTGTATGCGTGAGGTTTTTTTTTTTTTTTTAATTTTTATTTGCTTCCTTCCTTGTTTTACTCTCTTCCCTCTTTCTATTCTCCTTCTCTTTTTCTTATGCTATATATGCATCCTCGTATTAATTACTTTACCATCAGAGCCCCCCACATGTCTGTCAGTTTGCCGTGGGGGCTTGCGTGTTGTGATGAGGCTGAGAACTCTGCCACTGTAACCTTAGACATGAGCAAGGTTACCCAAGGTGGACAGGTTTTCAGCTGAGCTTCCAGACTAGGACAGACTAGGGAGTAGGACCTGGCAAGCCACTCCCAAAACAACTAGCCATTGAAAACCCTATGGATAGCAAAGAAACACTGTCAGATATAGTGCCTGAAAATGAGGCCCCCAGGTTGGAAGGCACTCAAAAGACTACTGGGGAAGAGTTGCCTCCTCCAAGTAGAGTCTACCGTGGTGAGGGAAATGGAGTAAAACCCCAGGGTGCTCAACGTGATGATGTGACACGACTCAAAATGAGGAGAAACAACTGTAAACATCCATTAATAATTGGAACATGGAATGTACGTAGTATGAATCTAGGCAAGTTAGAAATTGTTAAAAGAGAAATGGATGGCATAAACATTGACATTCTAGGCATCAGTGAGCTAAAATGG